>ML779700.1:177180-214878 GCA_009831015.1 Picea engelmannii | reverse complement strand
GAAATTTATTTTAAAATGTAGAAACCTTGGTGAATCTTACTAATCCTTCATATGCCAACTATAAATGATTGGCGATATTTTTGTAAAAATATTCAAATTTCTAAGGATTTTATATAGTTTTTATAAAATTTTGGTGATTTTTATGGTAAAATAATTTTATCCTATAGAATTTGGGCGAATCATTTTTAAAATAGCGAATATCGTTTTTGCAAAAACCATGGAAAATTAGCCCATGAGAGAAATTTGTCCCCTAAAATCATCCTTGAACTTCACTGTGCAAATTTTACACATTTTTGTACAGAAATAGGATTGGGTTACTCATGACTCTGTGTTTTGCCTATTTTTCCTTTACCCAAATCCCTTTTTGCACATGGAGATTATGCATTTTATGCTTTTATTTAGCTCTTTTTGAAGGTGTTATCAGGTTTCATCCATCAATTTTCCATGGGTCAACATAAGGTATGAGTAATCCTTATTTGTGATGATTTTATGATGGTTTATTTTCAATTGAGTGAGTAGAATCTATTAATATTTCTCTTTTTCTTGAAACAGGTTGAAAACATGATCTGACCCTCGATCTGGCCCTCGATCCATCCCTCGATCCGACCCTCGATCTGACCCTCGGAGCGCAGTGTAGTTGTGGGTTGGCATATCGACGAGCTCTTCTTGGTGAATCTGACACATGGGTTGTGTACTTGCTTGAGCTCTCCAGTTATGGAACTCATCACATTTAAATTCGAGCAGTTGTGTTGGCCTCTATTTTGAGTGCACAAGGCTATTGAGAATATGATGTATGTTGTCAATTTTTAATACATTTATGTCGTAGGAGAGCGTCAACCCTTTCAGCAATCAACCTCTCAACTATGTTTACAGACTCTATAAGTACTGGGAGCCTCTCGAGATGAACACACATGCTTTTTATATATACAACCATTATCTTGAATTGCTCTGTAAAAACTCAGTTCTGATGTTAATACGAATTATATGCTAAGTTTGTGACTGCATCTTATGTTGGAGTAGTGCCACGACTGTCTGGGGGGGGCACTAGTGGTCTAGGTATCTTAATTTATTGTACATTTATATCTTTTTGTGTTTAACTCTCTTGTGTGCAGGTTACTTGCTGAAATTGTATTTATCTTCATATATTGCTTACAGGTTACTTGTGATTGTTTATATATAATTTTCCATACTCTAATATCTAACTTCTTTTATGCAGGTCGTGTTTTATTAATGGATATATGTTAATATCCATCTAACTATGCAATCGTAGATTTCTTTCCCTGTTTTATAAACTGTAGATTACTTCACAGATTAGTTATTTAGGAAGTGTCTTTAACAGCTACATCTACTTTATTAAGTTGCGAATTTCGATTACTTCCTGTAGATTTACATAAATTGTTAACTTTATTTCTAGCATTAGAGTGATAGGATAGGATTTGATTTCAGATCTCGTTGCACAAGGTTTATAAAATGTATTAATTCCAAGAATATGCATTGACATCTTCATAATGGAAAATCTCTCCATAGATTGTCTTATTCATACTCTACATTTCTCTGTAGAAGTTATCATCGAATTGATTCCACTTGAATTATCAGTAGTGATTATATTCCATCATGACATAATTCTCCACTGTATACATAAACATTACATTTGAATATCGTTACAACACTCTTTGATTTCAGTTAGACAAATTAGTGTAAGGATAGGGTTTATTTCCTGTAAGATAAGAGTAATTGTGAATTTTTGAAGATATGCTTTAAGAATAGAGTTCACTTTGAAGAATTGATTTTGAAGGATTTCTTACTATTCAAGGATTTCTTGCTCATTCAAAGATTTCCTTCTTAGACTAATTTTTCATAGTTATAGATTTCTTTTGAAGAGTTGTTCACTTAGATTAATAAGCTCATTGTTTGTAGTTAAAGATTTCTCTGTACATCTAAAATAAAGTATATTGTTCAAATGGATTTTATCTTGTTTAGAGTCTCTTAAATCATCTTTTAAAATAGATCTATAGATTTAAATAGAGTGTTGATCCTCAGGGTAAACCATTATCTTGGCTAGTCAATCTTTCTGTTAGTTTTCCTTTCGTCCTTGAATCATATTGTGTCACAAATCTAAGTCTACTTACCCTGGTCGATAATTTAATTGAGGTAAATTAGGACATATAGTTTAGCCATCATTTTTTGGCGTCATTTTCGGGGAGATGTCCAAAGGTAGAAAACAATTAGGAAGTATATTATTTATGAACATTAGTACTAGTTTGGTGGCAAGGGAACTTTAAGACGAGAGGTAAGAACCTGTGCATCTGTTATAGTAGGTTCCCACAAACCCAATGGTATTTTCTTTTTGTATTTCTTTCATGAAAAAACCTAGGGACCCAAAGGGTAGATATACCAAAACCAATCCAAAAGTTCTGACCAAAGTTCCTTCTTACCTTTTTGGAGGAAGGAAGACTCCAACTATAAACTTTGCAGAACAGTACTGGAAAATTCAAGTAGGGGATAACTCAACCCAAAAAGATAAAAACGTTTCAGAAGAGACCAAAAATGGGGAAAACATAGAGCAGAAAATTGATACATCAACAATAGTAGGACAGGAGGTAAAACCACTTGACCTTTCATTATAACCATCCAACACAACCTTTTCCTTTTTACCACCATCAGGGGATTCTAACTTTGTAGATATGATTGACCCTGAACAAGTGAATTCCCTCTTTGGAGGTTCTGCAGATATAGTTGTGTCCCAAGTTGAAACAACAGTTTCAAGAGGCTCAAGCAAAGTCCCTGACAACCAAATAGTGGATAATTCTTCTTATCAAAGGAATATATTTCCTGAAAAAGAACCTTGGGACACCGCATTATCTTCAATAATAAAACCACTAAGGTATTCCCTTTTTGGGAATCAGATCAGTATGGATGATCAGGAGGATCACAATCATGTGAGTCATGATGAGGGAGAAGAATTAGGAAACCATACATAAGCCACTTTTGGGTTTCCAATTTTGGATACCACACAAAATATTAACATGAAGAACATTCCACTCTATTCACTACCCACCTTTTATGGTAAGAGCAGTGAGCACCCAGATACCTTCATGTTTGATTTTGACATATTGTGCAAAATTTATAACTACTTGAAAGATGCTCAAAAATTAAAATTATTTTCTGGCACTCTTAAGGATTCTGCACTCAAATGGTTCATGGGATTAGGAGAGTCTAGTATCAGATCTTGGGAAGATATGACGACCATAATCCTTAAGAAATACCCAGACTATTGCAAATCTAAATATTCTCGTAATGATATTTTTAAAATTCAACAATTAGAAGCCGAGAATCTCGAAGATTACATGTAACGGTTTGCCTATATTTCACAAAAGTAGAAATATCATGACCTTCCAGATGATGCAATCATAACTCTTTTTCTTAAAGTAATTTTGGAAGAATATTTGGAAACACTTAACCTGATGGCATCAGGAAACATCTCCCATAAACCATTCACTGAGATCTGTAAGATGTGTAGAAACTACTCGAGAAGTAGGGATAAAACTGGAAAAGGTGTATGGGATCCCTATAGTAGAAACTCAAAAGGAGTTAGTACTGGTGGGATTACAAGGATAGAAATAGGAAACCTCTTGGAGAACTTTAAAACTGATATTTTAAGTACAATAGGTTCCCAATTAGACACTTTAAATATTAAGAAGAAATGGGAGGAAGAGAATTCAACAATGTGCATATTTTGTCCAAGGTGAAGGAGAAGGCATTCCTCAAGGGAATGCCCATTAGACAACATTTTAGTTTGTGGCTTATGTACTGAAGATCATCCAACTGAAAAATGCCCATCAATGCCTGGGTTATTAGTTGGTATCAGAGCGATGGAATGCCCATCAATTTCCCCCATGTCTCGTAAGAAGAACTATATTCTTGTTTGCAGAGATTATGTCACTAAGTGGGTAGAGGCAAAATCCTTGTTTAGGGCTACTGAAAAATCTGTTGTTGAGTTTATTTATGAATATATTTTTACCCGCTTCGGTGTTCCTCGTGAGATTGTCATGGACCAGGGTACACAATTTACTTCTAAGCTAATGAAGGAATTAACAAAAAAAATGGGATAAAGCATCGTAAGTCCTCTCCATACCACCCACAAGATAATGGCCAAGTGGAATCAACAAACAAAGTATTGGAAACTATCCTAACCAAAATTTTCCAACTACACCATAGAGATTGGGCTGATAGAATTCCAGAGGCTTTGTGGGCATACCATACCACATGGAGAAACACCATTGGACATACCCCATACGAACTAGTTTATGGAAAATAAGTACTCTTACCTATTGAATTCCAAGTAAGAACCTTTCCTATTGCTCCACAATTGGGATTAGATTTAGACGACACACAAAAACAATGGGTCCTACAATTGAACGAATTGGATGAAATTAGACAGGACGTTATCCAAAGGACAATCTTAGTTCAAAAACAGAGAAGCAAATGGCATGATAAATTCATTAAAAAAAAATAATTTCAACCTGGAGATTGGGCTCTATTGTTTGATTCAAGATTTAAAACTTTTAAAGGAAAAATTACCACTCGATGGTTGGGTCCTTATGAAGTGGTTACTTTGTTTTATAATGGGGCTATGAAGATAAAAACAATTGATGATGGACACGTCTCTTTTGTAGTGAATGGACATAGACTTAAACTTTACCACGGGACAATTTCTAAAGAAGACTTTATACAAGTCATGTCAGTCGACAAGGCATTGGCCTTGGTGGATGGGGAAGTTTCTTCTCCTTCCCCCTGTTCTTGAAACATTTTGATTTTTTATTGTACATATGTAAATATTTTAGAGCGTGGTTTTTTACAAACAGTTTTAGAAACTTTTTTGCAGGTACTCATCTAAACAACAAGTGGACAACTCCAAGGAGATAGAAAGGGAAGTATTTTACTTCAAAAGAAGATGTTGATATACTTAAAATCTTTTGTCTGCTTAAGCACCAATTGAATAATGAATATTTTTATCATGATTAGAAACTGTTTGCTTTAAATTAGCCATTTTTAGTTTTTACAAGATTTTTATCTTCCTTTCTCTCAAGGCATCTTTCATGGCAGTTGCTCATAACCTCCACCACTAGAAGACATAAGGAAGTGACATTTTTTCTTATCAACCTAGAGATTACTAGTACAATCCCTCGAGAACCCTGAGTAGGTGAGTAAAGTATATTTGTGAAAGAGTATCAAGAAGGTAGGACTAGCGGTTAACCTGGTGGGGCCCTCTCTGGAAAATTCATTTCCCTTTAAAAAAAAATATCACCCTCTGTATTTCCTTGCATAAAAAACTACTAACTTGGGAAGTGGGTCGCAAAAGAGGTTGAGTGGGTCCTAGCTAGTGTATTTTTTGTAAGTGTCATGAAGAAACATCTTCTCACATTTTCATTGAATGTGTGTATGCATCTCAGGTTTATAGGATTGTTCAGGAAGAGCTAAATCCATCTTAATCATGGTCCAAAATTGGTTTATAAGATTGTCTAAAAGATTGACTAGCAAATAATGCAATCAAGAAGTTTGTAGGAATGCCAATCTTTCTGGTTTCCAGCATCTGATGGGCTCGAAACTCTAGCATTTTTAAAGATAAAAATATTCGTCCTGAATTTATAGCTAGGATAATTTTGAACCTTTCAAAAGAGTTTATGACTAAAGTAAAGATCAAGGATCCTAGACCATGTTAGATTTGGATTTTGGAATCCATTGGCACTTCTTTGATGGATCCTGTCAAGGACACCCCAATGTATGCAAGATTGGGGTTGTGCTCTATCTTCAGCATAATTACTTCATCCATGTTCATTATGCCCCAGGAAGGGGAACTAATAACAAGGAATAATTTGTAGCTCTTTGTACCATGTTGGAGGTGGCCTCAAAAAAAGGATTCTTGAAGCTTCAAATAATGGTAGGTTCAAACTTGGTAATTGATTGGGATCTTGATAAGTCATATGTGATGGATGTTTAGTTGTATCCTTTATTGCGAGACATTTCTAACACTATTCTCTCATTTGAATGCCTCTCATTTAGTCACATCTACATAGAACTAAATGAAAATTTTGACTCGCTATCCAAGGAATATTTGTACATACCAGTGGGGGCATTTGGTTACTATAAGTTCCTCGATAATGAGGAAACAGAATCTATGGAGTTTTGCCTCTAGTTATTGCAATGGTATTTCCTTTTGTTTAAAGCACATATAGGTAGTATTTTATATCTATGTAATTGTTTTTGGACTGAACTGTAGTGAATATGTATTGGTTGCTTAAGAAATACGTTGCATGTTTTTATAAGAAGGTTGGTTGCAAAGTGCATAAAAGCACTAGAAGTCTAGTATTTTTGGAGGCTAGGAAGATGTATATTCACCCTTCATGAATATATATATATATATATATATATATATATATATATGAAATTGTTAAAATTTAGCATAACTTAACTTATAGTGAAGATAGTCATCATTGGTGCTTATTTGTAAATGTAGGTTCACTCGTCAACATTATTCAAGGAAAACCATGCCACCTAAAATGACTTGCTAGTGGTGAGTAAGGGGGCACACTTTCTTTATTTTGAGTAACGATTTCCCTAAATACGAGGAAGACAAACTCTTAGCCAATAACAAGTAGTTATGGGTCTTACTCCATGACGGAAAAACATTTCAATCAAAATAGTATTCGCAAGAACGTCAAGATCCCTTCTGATCATTATTGTAACTACTTTCATTCAAGTCATATAATTTTTAATAACATTTAACCTCAACTTTGATTGTACTTCAACATTTTATCTCATAAGAAAATCATATCTATATACATAATAAAAAGAAAAAGAAAAATATTTAAATACATTGAATTTCAAAATACTAATATGCCTATCCAAATAATGACCACAAATCAAAGTAATTCAAAGCACTATAAACATAGATAAAATTCCCACAAGTCCCAGTTATACAAGGCACTATTTACATAGATAAAATTTCATAATACTAACATGCTATCCAAATAATAACCACTCTTCAAAGTGATGCACAATACTTCTGTAAATATAAAAGTGAATCTCACACTAAGAATAGAGACTTCACACTAAAGAGAACTTTGAGATTTCAGGTTGAAAATCTTAAGGAACTCCATTTCCAATTTTAGAAAGCTTTTGGATACATTCACAACTCCGTGTCCATTTACTCAGCAATGGATAGAGTGGCATCATTGGTGGTTTTCAAATAAACTACAGATGGAGCAGCAAAAGGAAGTGTCAATTATAATATCCAGCAAAATCTGAGGAATAAGAATCTGATAATTCGAGATGTAAAACCACCAACATTCCCATCTGTACTCTGCTTAGAATACATATTTCTTGTCTGCCTACATACATTAATCAGATTGCATTTTTATGTTTTCTTATGGATTTATCTCATTTACTACTCCAAACCCATCGATTTATATTTTCAAATAATTATGAGTTCAATACCAAATAGCATGAAGGAATGGAGGGCATTAAACAAGACTATTCAATCATAAAATTTTAGAAATTTCAAGATACCTATTGAGATGTTCTTCCTAACCAGGGTCGACACCATTAGCTTCAAGCCGCGGAGAGAAAATGGAAGCAATGGATATGGCAGAAAGATGAATGTAAGGAACAAACAAGCTAGCGGGTTTTACAAAATAAAAAAATTAAATTTCATTTGTGATCGAATCATGACATGGACGTATCGTCGTCGTATCATAATATTACAAACAAATCTTATGCCAGTGATCCTCCATTTTTGGTTGATCCTCCTCAATATCCGTCATCCATGGACGGAAGTAGGCTTGGAATTTCAAATTTATTTTTCTGGTCGAGTTAAAATTTGATGAATTAAAATTTGATGAAAGGTATTTGATTTTCATGCTTTTCATTTTACATTTTTAAGTATATTGATGAATGTCAATATTTGAAATTGTTATTTACTTAAATTGTTATTTAAATTTGTTATGTACTTTATATATTTGAAACTCATATCCTCCATGCTCCTTCATAAATCATGAATTACACAAACATGTTACAGTGGCTAAATATAATCACTCAGTGAATTTAATACAAAAGATCACACTAATTTGGGTGTTTTTATTTATTTTAACTAAACAACAATGGATGTGAAAACTTAAGTTTACATAAGGTTGAGGTTCATTTTGTTAAATAACTTTTAATATAAATGAAGAGGAACCTCAGTATCGCATAAAAACCAACCAGAAATCAAAATCAATCAACATAATTAATTGCCTCTAGTTTTCTATAGGTAGTTGACAATTTATCACCTCAGCAACAAATGAACAAAACAAACGCAGCAGAGATTTGGAGGGATCTTTAATGTTCTATCCCTTTCAGGTTTATACTCATGAAAAACAGATGTAGAGACTCAACATGAAATAAATGATATCTCTAAAAACGGAGTCACTATTAAAAAAATTGTCATTTTATATATAATGAGTGCACCATCAAATAAAGTTTTAAACCACATCAGTTCGGGAATGGAGAAATTTAATCGAGAAGTCTTGGGATTTCTAGTACATTGGTCGTGACTTTCTGTCGTCTCAAGAAAACCAAACAAAATGCATCTAATGTTGATTGTGTGTTTGTTTCTATCATCTCATGGAAAACAAACAAAAGGCAATGGTTGTCAAGTGTCTTTGCGAGCTTGGGCCCTACACAAATCTTACCACCTGGCCATCCCCTTCGGTGGTAGAGGTATTAACATCCTATGTAGTCTTGTATGTTTTTGTGACGGTAGCTAAGGTCTCAAGATGCATCAGTTTGAGTTAAATATTGATAGATAGTGTGGGGTGAAGCACTGAGTTGGTTATAACAAACAAAGAGAGTAAGGGTGCACTGAAGAAGCAAGCAAAAAATC
Source organism: Picea engelmannii (assembly GCA_009831015.1). Classification (NCBI taxonomy): domain Eukaryota; kingdom Viridiplantae; phylum Streptophyta; class Pinopsida; order Pinales; family Pinaceae; genus Picea; species Picea engelmannii. Next base: position 205,958 of record ML779700.1, on the reverse strand, counting down.
CTTATTTGAGTAAGGTCAAAGCTAACAAAAATACATTGTTATCCCTACCCAAAAAAACATCCATAACATTTTACATAATTATCTTCACCAAAAAAATAATCTATTTGATTGCCAGATCTTACAAAATTCAAATATGCAAAATTTGTGACCGAATAAAGGACTTACAAAATTCAAATCCCCAAAATTTGCATTCTTCTCCATAACATAGCCTAACCCATCAGAGAGAATCAGTCCCCCAGTAAAACCCTTGTGAGTTAACAAAAGGGAGCAGACCCACGATCCACCGGACTCAAGTAAACCCAACAAGTAAAACCAATCCTTATAAGTCAGCGGAGCATAGAATAGCATATCAAATCCACCAATGAATAAAACCCTTGAAGATAAGGGAATGATCCAAGAAGACCCAACATTGCTCAGAGTCATGGATTATAATCCATGGTAAATGGAATGTGAAATTCAAATACAAACTCAGTATGGTGTATGGCATGGACAAGTTACAACACAGTTTTATTAAATCTCATTTATTCCTTCAACTAACCACACAGCACCATCCATGCTAGCCGAGTCTCTTTGATTCCTTCATCTTCCCTGCCAGCCTAGTATCACTGACTCTTTCATCTAACCTCTGCTGAGGTGGAGCATCAAATACGTGTGAATCATTACATTACCACCTAATGCAGCTAAGGCTTTTGAAACATAGATAGCATACCCGTGATAATGCTTATATTGGCTTGGATACCCTCATTCATGGTGTTGTCTTCTTGGCTTGGATACCCTGATTCATGGGGTGATCTTTGATCCTTCATAAAATGGACCTGAAATCCCTCAAAACCCCCTACGAACAACACTCTACCAATATTCAAACCTATGAAAAAATGGGTTGACGCGACACCCTCCCTATCTAGCCATGAGTATAGTCTATACCATAGAGGCTATAGGTACCTACTAATATTTATGACAAGTATTCTCCTTAGTTACACGTTGATATGACAGGTTCTCAATTTTGAAGAAAGTCACTCTTGACGTGTGGCGTATCCATCCACATGTCAAATACAGGTTGGGAGACAAAATACGTGCTACAGGCCATCAAATTCCAGGCCTGTACGGAAGCATACATTGTTATGGCTATGAGGGTACCATGCAACGTCCCACTAATGATTGGTATGTTGCATGGTGAATAGTATCTACCATTGTTAATAGGTCCATGGCAGCCGCAATCATATTATGATTAATCAAAATCCTAGATGACTCTATCATGTCTGCAGATTTGTTTGATTTACATTAACTACATTTATCTATATCCTTGGAAAATATACACTTTATCAACAATAGAGAAAAACAAGTAGTTTGCAATAATCATATGGAGTTGTATGGATTTCCTTTGGAATATCATTCTAAGTTTCTTCTTGTTGCAAGCCCTCTATTTTGAATTTTAGGCACAAATGTGCCAACGTTTGATCTTGTAATTGCGGTGTCAGTCGATTCCTAAAAGAAAATCTTGAAGCTTCCTAAATTTTGTCCCTCCGCAATTAAAATGAAATTCATATCCTACTATTGGTTAGAAATTTTGCAATGAAAAAGGAAAATATGTACATATAACTTTCCTAAACACAATTCGATTTGAAACTGATTCGAAACATATTACTTACAAATTTCAATGTCAAGTTTGTTCCATGTACAACTAAATTTTTCATGTTTCCCATCAAGTATGTAGTCATACCCAGATTGAACAATATGTAGAATATATCAAACATCATTTCTCTCTTATTTTGAGCATTCATTTCTCCCTACCCAACAATGGTCAAAGTGGTAATGGAAAAATAGATTATAGTAACATAGTGAATCAATAGGATTTTATTTACAAAATCTAGAAAGACAACACCAATCCATGCCTTCCTCAGATCATGATATCTAGCAGCAAGTAGATAATAAAAATATCCAACACTATGAACCGCAAATAGTGTTACCTACAAAGTAGAGCCGATACAACTTCAAATTCATTGTGGATTAATATTATTTCCAATTATAGATTGTGTATGGCCTTCCATTGAATTCGGGTAAAATATGATTAATGATGTTTAACTTACACAAATTAGCTTTACGCAGCATGTAAAGAAATATTTGAATCGGATATCCTTCTCAAGTATTTCAAATAGAGCACTGACTTGCCTTAAATTCCTTTGGCACAACATACTAAGAGAACCCAAGTTTCTATTTGAACATTATACATATTGCTTGCAAAGTAATATTTAGTTATACATATTAAAAAATATGGACTATGGCAGATTATCATCTTCCCTACAACATAATTATATGTTCCAATAAAGACTAATTATATATTGAGTCACATATTCATATATATGAAATTTCATAAGAACATCTCAAAAGCGATTAATGGAGGGACTCTTGACCACTTGACACAAATGCAAAACGTCTTCCTTACTTTGTCCCCGTATATGGAAGTTTCTTTTCTCTTACACCTATTTCACCTTGGACTACGACTGATAAGATTCTTGGATGTAGTGTTCATTTGGTTGGAGTTGGTCCTGCTAATATTTTTCCCTTTTCCATGTTAACTCTGCATAAGATTTCCCTAGCTTCTTCATCTAACCGATCCTCTGCCATACTAGCCAACTTATTATAAATATTGATTTTGTCATCTATATTGTTAGTATCTTATCCTAACTCCTCTCCATGGGTCATTAGTTAGTAAGATATTTTTTCTATGTAATAAAGGTTGACATTGGTTAATAAGGCATAATAAATAAAGGAGAATAAGTCAATGTCAGAAGACCTGATAGAAGCTTCCTCTTCTAGAAAGATCTTCCTCTAGAAGTTTCCTTAGAAGGTAGAATTAGTATAAATAAGAGTAGGAGGAATTGGATATTTTTGTCTTGGAGTTTATTGTAATAGAGCTCTGCTCTGCTGGAGGTTTCCCCGTCGAAGAGGAAAGTGAACATTGATATCTCTAATAAAGGTTTTTTTTTTGGTGTTATTTTGGTATTGTTCTAGCTATAATCTTGTTGTTCCATTACTACTTGCTAAATATTTATGTTCCGCATATTATTATTCATCTGGTATATTGCAAATTGTATGAGAGCTCCTTCCTGGGAAAAAATTTTGGGGTAAATATTTTTCAGGGTAGAGACGTATTCCAGCATCTTTAAGCTACAAATATCTGTCGTTCCGCACATAAACTCACGGTCAGGGACTCATACACGCAGGAACTACAAGTGGTACTTAAGCGCAAATTGTTGGCCACCCCTTTAACCCTTGTTTTTACCCCTTCGAGTGGTATCACATCAGACACCACTTGTATATGGATCGACCTAGATATACTTAAGCCCTCCATAGATAAACCAATCAGACGCCTAACTGTTATAGTGTCACCGAGAACATCACTCGGTAAGATACTCTCTAGTACCTAGGTAGTCGAGTAGTATGGCTATGGGCATGGACTAGCCTCCTTAGTTGGTGTCCTGAGATATTGGGTCAAGTACTATTGTTGGACTCCACATGTATATCAGAGAGTTATAGCACAGGGAGAACCCTTGTCTTTAGAAACCTTGAATACCCTAACCCTTGGGATGGAAACATAAATAGAACAGACAATATCTATTTTCATGCAACCGTGTCTCCTGCATTCTGGTTGCAAAATTCCTACACATTTCTTCCTTTTAATCATTTGGTCATTTCGTCGTTGCAATATTATTCAGCTTGGAGTTCAGAACCCTTATTTGTAACCTAGTCCATTTCATTCCTCTCTTCATTTTGATCGCAGTGGTACCCTTCACTTTTAATAATTTTTTTCTTCATGGTCCCACCCCTTTCCGAGACACCCTTATTTGACACCTATCCCATTGGACTCCTCTCTTTGTCATGATCACCCTAGAACATCTCACTTTTTTTGGTCCCAATTTTCGTCTCAACACCTCATCTACTACCTAAGTCGCTACCATGCCAACCACCCGAACTCGGCCCAAGAAGACTGGGATACTAGGTTTTCTAGCTTAGAATCGCAAATGGAATCCATCCCTGCTACCATACAAACAACAATCAACAACTCCCTCTCTGCAGTAATACAAGCAACCATTCACAAAAGGTAAGCAGGTAGAGCCCAATATGGAGGACCCTCAGAATTCCCATTATGAGAATAATCATTCCTGCTACTCCCCTTGGGTTTCTTCACACTCTTGGAATAAGGTGCCCAAAGTTGACATGCATAAATTTGTGGATCCAACCCAGCAGGGTGGGTCTCTCAAATGGAACAATACTTATCCCTCCATAATATTTGGGATGATGAGACCAAAATCCATGTAGAGGTTTTGTACATGGATCAAGAACAATGGTAGTGGTGGCAGTGGCATAAGAAATGTTATACAGGAATACCCACTTGGAACATGTTCACTAAAGCAATTTGTGCTTGTTTTGATAGGGAATCAGATTTTTTGGGTAGACTCACCAAGTTGTGCCAAACTGGATCAGTCACATATTTCATCATGACACTTGAACAGTTTGTTATCCTGACTGAGGGCATATCCTATGCATTTTACCTTGAATGTTTTATCATTGGCTTAAAGGAATCCATCCGGGCTCGTGTGAGAATGCATCATCTTACTACCCGGTTTCATGCATGTCAATTAGAAAAGGAAGCAGGTAGCATCCTTCATGCCCCACCTATGAAGGATCTAGTTCTCACTCGTCCTGACCCTGGGGCTCACCCAGCTATGACACAAACATTGAAGGTCCAAAGGTATCGCCAACTGAAATGGTGAAACATCACAAGCAAGGACTTTGCTAGAATTGTGATGAAAAGTATTCACCAATGAATAAATGTAGAGAAAAAAAGTTCTTCTAAATTGATGCATCTGCTTCATCTCCTTATGAATACATCCCATCAAATGAGTCTCTTGATCCAGATGAGGCTCCACCAAGTGATCACATAGGCACTCCAATTGTAACCCCTGTGGAACCATAGGAGCCCATCATATCACTTCATGCACTCTCATGTATTTCGGCACCACGAAAATTGAAGCTCAAGGGCTACATCAAACATCGGTCGATGGTGGTGTTGATTGATAGTGGTAGCACCCATAATTTTATTCATTGTAGGATTGTTGATGAGATTTATTATTTTGTGCACCCTATTTCTAATTTTCAAATCCTCATCGCTAATGGTTGTACTATGAAGTGTGGGGGTCGTTGTGAGAATGTCAAATACCAAACGAGTGATTATACTCTGAAAACCCACATGTTCTCTATTTCCATGGGTGGTTGTGGTATTGTATTAGGAGTGGAATGACTTCACACTTTTGGGCCAATCACAATGGATTATCAAGAATAATATATGAGCTTCACCCAAGACTCTCACTCCTATACCCTTCGAGTTCTCCAAGCGAGCTCTCTTGAAATCACCAGCTCTCATAGGATGGAAAAATTGTTGAAGAAATGCCACCATGGTCTGATTTCTCAATTTAATTCCATCCAGTTCATTGAACATGCCTCTCGGGTAGTTCCTCCTAGGATGCAACTCATCTTGGACAAGTACCCCAAGGTATTTTAGATTCCCATAGCCTTACCTCACTCCAGGGGTGAGTATGATCATAGAATACCTCTCCCTTTTTGCAGTCAACCTTCCAATGTACATCCCTACATATATCTATTTGCTCAAAAAAATGAATATAAAAATATGGTACATGAATTACTGGAGGCGGGGGTAATTTGCCCCAATACCAGCCCATATTTTTCCCTAGTAGTGATGGTCTTAAAGAAAGAAATTACTTGGCACATGTGCCCTGATTTTCGTGCCCTGAGTAAAGTAACCATCAAATATAAGTTTCCCATTCATGCCATTGATAATGTGTTGAATGAACTCCAAGGTGTTTGTTTATTCACAAAATTAGACCTTCGCTCTGGTTATCACTAGATCTGGATGAAACAGGCAAATATTCTGAAGACTGCTTTCAGAACTCATGAATTCATGGCCATGAACTCATGAAAGACATTATGAAATCTTGGCCATTCCTTTTGGCCTTTGCAATGCCCCATCCACCTTCCAAAGTCTCATGAATAAATTATTGAAACCTTACCTTTGAAATTTTTTCTTGGTTTTCTTTGATGACATCCTCATTTACAATCGCACTTTGGATAACCACCTTCTTTATGTGGACAAATTTCTTCACTTGCTACAGGAAAACCAATTTTTTTTCAGAAAGACCAAATTTTCATTTGGAGCCATTGAAGTGGAATACCTCTGACACATTGAAAGTCGAGAAGGGGTAAAGGTGGACCCCAAAATGATACAAAATATGTAAGAATGGTCGCGACCCAAGACCTTAAAGCACCTAAGGGGTTTTCTTGGTCTCACGGGATATTACAGGAAATTTGTCCACCATTATGGAAAAATTGCTAAGCCATCGACTGACCTTATTAAGAAGAATGCATTTCATTAGAAACTTGTTGTTGAGCAAGCCTTCATGGAATTAAATAAGGCCATGTGCACTACTCCTGTCCTAGAAATGCCTAACTTCAACAAAACCTTTGTGGTGGAATCAGATGCTTCCAACACTGGTATAGGCACAGTTCTCACCAAATATGGTATACCTTTGTGCTTTACTATCCAAGCATTGAGGGGCCACAATCTAGGAAAATCTACATATGAAAAAGAAATGATGTTCAGTCTCCATCTGGTGCACACATGGCATCCATATCTCTTGGGATGTCATTTTTAGATCAAAATAGATCACCATAGTCTAAAATATTTTTGGAGCAATGTTTATCCTCCCCATAACAAAATAAGTGGTTGATCAAAATGTTGGGTTATGATTATGAAATTATATACAAAAAGGGAAAAGATAATATAGTATTTGATGCATTATCATGCCAACATGAGGAAGACAACTCCCTCTTTTCCTTATCCTTATCGGTCCTTGATTGGATTAAAGAAGTATGACAAGAGTGGATAACACACCCGAATCTCTCCATGTTAAATCATCTCCTTTAGGACAACCCTAATCCTCCCATAGGATACACTTGGTAGGAAAATATTCTCAAATATAAGGATCTCCTGGTTCTCTCACACTCTTCAGCACTCAAGCCGCAACTCTTAAATGAGTTGCACTCATCATATATTGTGTGTCACACAAGATTTATGCTCGTGCCCATCATTATTTTTTCTGGGTAGGCATGAAGAAGGATATCCTTCACTTTGCCACCAAATGTGAGGTGTGCCAACGTAATAAAGGTGAAACTATCAAGTCTCTGGGTGCCCTACAACCCCTACTCATTCCAGCTTCTATATGGACATAAATCTCCATGGATTTTACAGTGGGCCTTCCTAAATCTAGGATCAACTTTGTCATCATGGTGGTAGTTGACCGCCTCTCTAAATATCACTATCACATATTGGAAAAATACAAACATTATGCTTGCGACATTATGAAAAAAAATGGCCATAATGTAGAAAAATAGAGGGAATTTTAAGTCGTTTTCTCCATCCTACCTAATATCGTCGCATGTGCGACGTACTTTTCAAATCGTCGCAAGAGAGGAATATTCTAAAGGTCGTCACAAGAGAAATGACATCAAATGTGCGTCGCTCTTGCGATGATGTGGACACTGGGTCCCCCCCCTAACAATCACCCACTATTTGACAAAGTCAACATTGGCTTGGTCAACTATCGTCAGAATTGTGATGTTATAAATCTATAAATATTTTGCATTTTAGGGATGTTGTGACAAGTTCACTATAACAATGATGGTTCAAAAAGGGTATAAGTTCTTCTTGGTGAACAAAAAATGGTTTTTTTTTTCATATGTTATAATAGAAAAATATAATAGATATTCTATTATACACCACTCAATTTTGTAAGATAATCATCAACATATGTCTGTGGGGAAGAATGTCAGAAAACATTAAGTGGAAAAAAATTAAAGAGGGTGAAAAGGGTGATGATAAATGTTATTCCCCTTGCAAAAATTGTTGTACTAGACGTCTCGAAAGAGTTTTAATAACAACAGCTAAAAAACATTGTAGAAAATATAGGCACATGTGTAAGACCTTAATTTCAATTTAGTTCATTTTTTTCCTTTCTTGATTTTATTTATACCAGCATAATAATCAACAACAACATGATAATAAACAAAAAGCTAACAACAATAGCATAATAACCACATAATAACAACAACATACTAACAACATAACAACATAATAACAGCAGCATATTAATAACATAATAATCAACAACAATATAATGATAGAAAATCACTAGTAAAATGCATAAAGTGTCTACCTCAACCTGCAACTTAGTTGATTTATCCCATTTCCTCGTTGTTGATGATCCTTCCCAACTTCCCAAAATGAATATTAACCTCCTAGCCAACTAGGAATAACCTCTTTGACTCCCTAGCTCTAGGAATCCTTGTGGTTTCCTAGCCCCCGAGCCCAAAATTCCCACCAATAGTAATGCCCTGTGAAAGTTTCCAAAATGATGTGTTCTCCCAATTTTCCTCCTCCTTCACCTCTTGCCGAAATTTCCAATGCAAAATGAGACCCCTCTCCAAGTCCCCTCCTCTTTTCCCTATACTCCTCTCTAAAATCCCCCTCATTAATTTCCCAACAACCTTATCCTCCCATTAATTCCCCAACAACCTCATCCCCCCATTAATTACTTCACCCACCCTTTAATAATAAAATAATAAAAGTATGATTTAACATATTTTAATAATTAATTAAATTTAAAATAATAAAAAAAAACTATGATAAAAATTGATTGATTTGGGTTGTTACATACACCCACCCTTCAAGAAACTTTGTCTCGAAGTTAGAGTGATTGAAAATACAAGGGTAACAACAAATGATTCATACATCCACATCAAATAAGCAACATCATCAATTTAAAACACTTACACGTACTAGTGTACATGTGCAAGGAATGCATGTGTAGCTAGCACATACAGGACTCGTACATGTACTAATGAAAATAATTATCACACCTAAAGTAATTCTTGTATGCGTCAAATCCAATCAATAAGACCATTCATTTCAGAAAAGATAGTAAACTATTTAAAATGTTCACAAAATTTCTCAATTACAATAATTTAGCACAAGCAACATTCACTTATAGAATTCCCGGATGGGGTGACTGGGCGTTTTAAGCGACCACGTGGAGGCGAGCGGGGAAATGACGGCAGAGGACTCACCATCTCGCACCAAAGGCACATTAATATGCCATGAATTCACACCAGCGAATTCACTCAAGGAGCCTGCCCGCACAGGGGGAAGGTACCAGCACCGAGTTTCAAATTGTAATGCGGGACGCGATGGCGGTCTTAATTGCACTGGGTATATTGTTCGGGTTCATTGCTCTCCGGTTCATTCCAGTCTGTCGAGAGCGCTTGGGACACTCAGTCTCACAGCCGCTCTGGCATCACCACCAGATTACCCACGGTCCTCTGACAGAACCGCTCCATTTGCTCGCAGTATCTCGTCGCTTCGCTATGCCTCGGCTCAGAGGGACCCCTCGACGCGGAGCGGCATGGCAGGCGGCCAAATCCCGCAGAAAACGACAGGTGATGTTTGAAAAATCCATGGCCATCGCAGCCAGGCGAAGACGAACGAGGGGCTGGGCAATTATTGAGGAGGAGATCCCAGGCGTGGGACAAGACACCCCCCCTGCACTCAACCTTGACAGTGCGCAGTTTGATCAGGCCAGCACTCCAGCAGGGGCCAGCGAAAGGAGCAACCGCGATGACAGTGGCAAGGACGAGCCTTATACCCCTTGCTATATTGTGGAGGAACCTCCTCCGGCACCCACCAGACCCGACCACGGTGAACACAGGCAGAAAGCGCATGAAGACACCAACCCAGCACAGTCACACCAAGCCGCAGGGGATTCCCTCAGTCTCATCTTTGACGTGCGCCATATTTTAGACGATCTGGTCTTTCGCACTGGGCGATTGGAGCAGAGGATGGACCTGTTCTTTGTTGCGCATTCACGAGCCACGCAGAAGAAGCAGTGTCCAACGTGTGCCAGACCATATGCCTTTCCTGCGCGCTGGAAGCATACCGAAGCTGCTGAAGTTCACATGGATTCCAAGGTCACCTGATGCTCCGACCCACCTCTTGCTTGTGGTTCTGTTTTGATAGTTTTTGCATGCGGAATTTTAGTTCTGTTTGTGCTCTAGTTTTAGTTACAAACTTTAGCAGTCTGAAGCCACCGGCTACTCCCGGTTTCCTTCGGGCGGGAGATAGCCCGGGTAACTTTGTTAATTTTGCCACCCTCTGTCTGGTCTGTAACTATGCTGACATTTGGAAAGGGAGGTCTAGCTGCCCTGGTTTCCTGCTAAGGCGGGGCAGTTGGCATCCCCGACAGTGTTATCTTTTGACTATGGTAATATAAAAGGTTCCAGCTCTTTTTTATTTAAAAAAAAAAAAACATTCACTTATAGAATTGTAGTTTAGTTAAGTAAATATATATATATTCAAAAAGAGGAAAACAAGAAATTCTTCTATAAGGAAAAACCCCACACACTCTCAACTACTTCTATTCATCCTTCCTCCCTAACATACTTCCATCTTCCATCCCTATCCTTCCTCTCCTGGACTATCTTGGAGCGTCAACTATATTGACCTTACTCCAAATAGAACTTGTAAGCGGAAGTGTCAACTCTCTTGAGCAAGCTTCTCCAGCAGTAAACTGACAACATCATCACACATCTAGGGGAGTGTGAGCTAACACCGTCCTCCCATGACTTTAGGTTTCAAAAGATGCACGGTGGGAAATGCTTCCACCCCTCCTAATAGAACTAGGGTCAACACCCTACCATGGACCATACAGTGGCACTTTGTTGTTGGGAATTTTTTCATTGTATATTTAGTTTTAGGCAGTCTCACCACCTGAAAAACCTGCACTTGTCCGCATATCATAGCAATGCATTTGAACCAATATAATTTCACATACAAAATTTATACCATATTGTTTCTCGGTCGATGTTCATGACATCAAACTTTTATCATCATTATTCTTTGGCTATTCCATAGCCTCTTGACCTGTAGATTAGTCTATAACATAACTCATACATATCCATGCATTATCATCATGTGAATGCATTTAATCATAACCTCAATCCGGTATCCACGTACCAACAACTTTAAATGTCAAAATTTTCAAGTTATAAATAGATTGCATAATATCCATCATAATTCAAATAGCGTTAAACATTCATAGAATTGACATTCACATAGGTTCATATGTCTTAAAAGTTCAAGTGTATCATTAATAGTTTCACAGTGAATAGAAAATAAAATGATTAGGCCTTGAGTAATTCTAGTTGTCTAAGTCAAAAAGTGGTATTACATACACCCAACCTTCGAGAAAACATATTCCTGAGGTGGTCAAAAAAGTGAGGGATGATCTCGTCGTAAGGTCTCGGAATCCTCCCACGTAGCATATCCTGGGATATACTTTTCCCACTAGACCTTAACTTGTTCTACCAGATGATTCCTGAGTTGTCAGACCCTACGGTCCAATATGCGTAATGGTTCTACCATGAGGGTTCCCTTGTCCGATACCTGCAATTACTTCCAATTCAGTTTATGAGATTCGTTGGCAATATAATGACGTAGAACATATACATGAAAAACATTATGAGTTTTATGTAAGTGGGGTGGAAGTATGAGACAATAGGCAACAATTCCAATTATCTCTTGTATTTTGAATGGTCCTATAAATTGAGGCAACAACTTTGTCCCCTTCCCGAACCGAATGGTACTCTTATTAGGCCTGATACGAATGAAAACTTGATCTCCCACTTTATAACTTCGATCAGTCCTATGTGCATCAGCATAACTTTTCTGTCTATATTGTGCTTCCTTTAGTCGTTGCATAATCTGAATCACCTGTTCCTCCATATCTTGAATCAATTCTGGCCCAACCGTCACTCGATATTCTAACCTTTCCCAACTCAATTGTGTCCTGCATGGCCTTCCATACAGAGCTTTGTAGGGTGGCATTCCAATGGAGCTATGAAAATTGTTATTGTAGGTGAACTCTACCAAAGGTAGGTACTTCTCCCAATGGGTTTGATTATCCATAACATACATCGTAATCATGTCTTCCATAACCTTATTTACTCTCTCAGCTTTCCCATTTATTTCAGGATGATAAGTTGTGCTTAAGTTCAACTGAGTTCCCAACGTTGACTGCAAACTTGTCCAAAACCTAGATGTGAATCGGGAGTCCCTATCTGAAATGATATTCTTGGGTAACCAGTGCAAACAGATGACCTCACTTATAAACACATGTGCCACATCAGTGACATCATAAGTGTCTCTAACCGGAATAAAATGAGCACTCTTGGTAAACTTATCAACTATCACAAGAATGGAATTGTTTTTATGCGATGTGAGCGGAAATCCCATAACAAAATCCATAGAAATTACTTCCCATTTGGACATAGGAACATCATGTAGTTGTAGGAGACCTGTCGTGTGGTGGTGGTCAGCCTTCACTTGTTGACACTCTAGGGACTTGGCGACGAAATGGACTACATCACGCTCCATTCCTACCCAGAAGAAAATATTCTTCATGTCCACGTATATTTTCTTCACACTCGGATGTGCACGATAAAGTGCTATATGGGCTTCCTTGACTATGATGCTTCAAATATCCCTACCTTCAGGGATATACATCCTTCCCTGATATCTTAACAATCCATCTGCTTCCAGGCTATATCCTTCATACTTTTGATCTACTTGCCTCCCAATCTAGAGGGTTGAAGAAACCTTTAAATACCAACTATCTCCAAGAATTTTCTCCAACACACGCTCCCTCAAATTAACTTTTAAGGGTACCAAAGAGAAGACACGTGGTCTCATGCTCAAGGAATCCATGACCACATTATCCTTTCCCTTTATGTACGAAGTTCCAAAATCTTACTCACTCATAAACTCACTCCATCACCTTTGCCTGGAATTGAGACCCCTTTGAGTGAAGAGATGCTTTAATCTTTCATATTCTATTTTGAACTCAAATTTTCACCCCACAAGATAGTGCCTCCAAATTTTCAGAGCTAGCATTACAACTGCCAAATCTAAATCATGAGTAGCGTAAAGCTCCTCATGTTGCTTCAACTTTCTTGACACATATGCTATTACTCCTCCATCCTTCATTAGTACGGCCCCCAAACCTTTCTTCAAGGCATCCGTGTAGACTGTGAAATATTTTCCCATATCCAACACTCGCAAAATTGGTGCAGTAGTTAGTAACCTCTTAAGCTCGAGGAATGCACTATCACATTCTTCTGTCCATTCATACTTGACTCCCTTGCGCTGAAAGGTGGTGATGGGTTTCGCTATTTTAGAGAACCCTTCCACAAACCTCTGATAATAAGTCGCTATCCCCATGAAGCTTCTTACCTCATGAGCATTTTTCGGCACTGACCATTCCATAATGGACTTTACCTTTTCTGGGTCCATAGAGATTCCTTCACTGAAAATGATATGACCTAAATAGTAAATTTATTTCTAGAAGAAAGAACACTTCGACAAATTGCCATACAATTTGTTCTCTCTAAGGCACGAAAACACCACTCACAAGTGTTCCTCATGTTTTTTTTCATTCTTGGAATAGATGAGGCTATCATCCAGAAAGACTTGTACAAAGTGCTCTAAGTACTTTCGGAATACACCATTCATGAGGCTCATGAATATTGTTGGTGCATTGGTCAAACCAAAAGGTACTATGACAAACTCATAATGCCCAAACCGTAGATCAATTTAGTTCATTGTTTTCCTTTCTTGATTTTCTTTATACCAGCATAATAATCAACAATAGCATGATCATCAACAACAAGATAATAACAGTAGCATACTAACAGTATGGAAACATACTAACATCATAATAACAACAACATATTAACATCATAACAACATATTAACATCATAACAACATACTAACAGCATAATAACAAAAACATACTAACAACATAATAACATCATAATAATCAACAACAATATAATGACAGCAGATCACTAGTAAAATGTATAAAGTATCTACCTCAACCTGTAGCTTAGTTGATTTAGCCCCTTTCCTAGTTGTTGATGATCCTAACCAATTGCCTCTTCGGCTCCCTAGCTTCATGAATCCTTGTGGTTTCTTGGCCCCCGAACCCAAAATTCCCAGCAACAGCAGTGCCCTATGAGAGTTTTCAAAATGCTATGTTCTCCCAATTTTCCTCTTCCTCCTCCTCCTTCACCTCTTGCATAAATTTCCAATGCAAAATGAGACCCATCTCCAATTCCCCTCCTCTCTTCCTTATCCTCCTCTCTCAAATATCCCTAATTAATTTCCCAGTAACCTTATCCCCCCATTAATTCCCCAACAACCTTATCCCCCATTAGTTACTTCACCCACCCTTTAATAATAAAAATATGATTTAATATATTTTAATAATTAATTAAATTTAAAATAATAATAAAAAACTATGATAAAAATTAATTGATTTGGGTTGTTACAACATAGACGGGGGATAAAATGAATATCGTCCCATGGTAATTATTGTTGATTAATTGGGTTGGTTTTCATTGATGTCAACCCTTGAAGAAAGTCGGGTAGCGAATTCTAGTAGCACAAAGGTTTGGGTAATGGACCCGAGTTTGTTTCATGGATAATGGTATGAGATTTGATATATTTTCAGGTAAGAATATTCTAGATGGATAGTACATTTCATGTCATTTTTCAATGGTATGTGGAATGTCACATAACTCCTCACGGTTAGAGAGTTATGGCCATGTGAAGTTGGAGAACCCTCATGAGTCATCTAGAAGCCCCAAAAGGTCAAAGTAGTCAAAGTGGTTTAAGAGATTTTAGAAGGTAAATAATAAAGTGAAGTGATGAGTGTACTATAATTCAAATTGAATACAAAATAAATTGTTTAAATAATAAATTTAATGGAGAAATTACTAAGTGGACAAGTGGTTAGAAGTGGGTTAGCCCTAAAATAAGGAAAGTGGTTTAATATGGTTAGAAGGTAACCCCTTTAGGTAAAGTGAAGTGATGAGTGTACTATAATTCAAAGTAGATACAAAATAAATTATTTAAATAATAAATTTAATGGAAAAATTACTAAGTGGACAAGTGGTTAGAAGTGGGTTAACCCTAAAATAAGGAAAGTGGGTCAAGATGGTTAAAAGGTAACCCCTTGAGAATGCTACATGAAAGTATAAATAAGAGGCAAGGCTCTCACCTTTAAATACACTTCAACCTTTTGAATATCACAGAATATCTATTTTTTGAAAGGTTATTTGGGCAGGTATTATTGATAAAGAAAAGTGTGGCGGGAAAAGTGTGGCAGAAAAAGTGCAGCAGGAAAATTGTGGCAAACAAATTGTGGCAGAACGATCGCGCCAGAAAAAGTGAGGCAGAAAAATCATGCCAGAAAAAGTGTGACAGAAAAATCGCGGCAAAAAAATCGCGCCAGAAAAAGTGCGGCAGAAAAATCGCAACAGCAACATGGTTGGGGTCTATTTATGAGAGATATGGAACATCTTGTTTGAGGTATATTTTGTGAGCTAGGGTTTAGCTCTTGAGATGGTATTGGATGTTCGGTATTGTTTCATATATCAGATTTGTTGAGGGATACAGTTGTTATTTTGTTGTTGGTATTTGGCATATGGGTATTGGTCTTTTGGTTGTGATGTGTTGTTGAAGTTGTTGATTTAGCTTGAGGCTACATAACAGTGAGGTTGTGGCACATGGTTTGATGTAAGGTTTTATGGTATTTGGTTTATGGATAGAGTGATGAATTGTTAGATAACTTTTGATGGTTATATTTGTGTATGTCTTTGGTATATGGTTGAGGTACATGTTGGGTACATGGTTGAGACAAGAAGTTGATGAGTTGTCACATACATGAGGTATATAGTTGATGATGTTGGTACATATTGATGAGTCATAGTTGATGTGCAGTTGAGGCATGATTGGTACATACTTGGTACATGGTTGGAGGTACTTGTTAGTAGTATTGTTGACACATTGTTTATGGATGATGTAGCATACTTGTCTTGGTAGGTCTGATTTGGTTTATAAGATTGACAATACAAGTTGTTGTGATAGGTTGTTTGGACAAGGTGTTGTGACAAGTTATTTGTACAGGTTTGGTGCATGGTTTATGCACTTGTTGATGGTATAGGTTGAGGTACAAGTTGATGCATGGTACATGTTGGTTCAAGTTATTGGTACAGGTTGTTTGGTGCAGTTTGATTGGTACAGGTTGTTACAGGTAATTATTACAGGTTGTTACAGGTAATTGGTACAGGTTGACAGTGACAGGTTGATAGTGGCAATGGTTGATTCAGTGACAGTGACATGTTGTCTACATTTGGAATTTATATTTTTGGGTGATTGGATGGGGAAAGGAAAGGTGGTTGTAGCCATCGTCCAGTTGTATTTGGAGAACATAGGGGGTTGTAGCCTCCTTTTGGTTGTATCCAGAGAATTTGGGAGTTGGAGCTTCCCTCATGTTGTAGTCTGAGAAATTAAGGGGTTGTATCCTCCTTCTGGTTGTAGCCATAGAATTGGGGAGTTGGAGCTTCCTTCGGGTTGTAGCCTGAGAAACCAGGGGGTTAGAGCCTCCTTCTAGTTGCAACTAGAAAACAAAGGAAGTTGATGCTTCCAATGAATGTAATTCTTAAATTAATATAAGAAAAAGCATTATGTGGTTTTCTCCCGCTTTGGGTTTCCACATAAAACACTGGTGTATTGTGTATGTGTATGTGTAGGATTTCTCATTTGTTCATTGTTTATTTACTCTGCAACTATTGGATGATAATGTTACATTGATATAACACTTTCATTTTATTGTGAAAAATGATTGAATTGATCTATTACTGATTCACCCCCCCTCTCAGTAATCCAACAATTGGTATCAGAGCAGGTTCCTTCAGGAAACAATTTAACCACTGGAAGGAGATCATGGATTACTCTGAGAATGGAGCACCAATGTTTAATGGTCAGAATGGTTTAAAGTATGAGATGTGGAGTAGAAGAACGAAAGTATTTTTACAGGAACAAGGGAATTATATTTGGTTATCAGTTGTTATAAGATATGATAGTTCAAAAAGGGAAAATATTGTAGCCAAGAAGGAATTGAAGAAGAATAAAAAAATAGCAATGGATTTAATCTGGGAAGGATTACCTAATCCGGTAAGAGAAAAGGTTGGTAAATGTTCATTAGCCAAAGAACTTTGGCATAAGTTACATGACATATATTCTTCACCCATCGTAGATTTATAAAATGCCAAAGAAGATGCAGATACAGATCAAGAAGAATTATGTTCACCATGTCAAACAGATTCAGAAGATGAAGAGTACATAATCACCAGAGATATGTTGTTTTTCTTTAATTGTGAAAAATGCGGACATCTTGAAATAGAATTCCATGAAGGAAATGAGACAAACAAACTAATAGAAAAGGAAGACAATTATGAAGCAGAATTGACTAGTGCTTTAGATGAACTAAGAGAAGAAAATAAGTCACTCAAGAAATAATTGATGAAACAAAAGGAAAGTGTTCACATTTTTTAAGAAGCCCAATTGGTCATCAAGAACTTAAGAACTTGGCGAGAAGAAGTCGGAAAGATCGAAGAAAATATTTAATATCAAAAGAAGTATTTGGAAGCCAACATAGTAGCACGTAAGGAAGAAGCAGAAATGAGAGAGAAGATATTAACAGATCATCTTAAGGAAAGAACTAACAATATAAACCAGCTTGAGGTAGAGTTTGGTCAAGAAGAGAAAGGACTTGAAGAATAAATAATCACATTAAAAATTCATCTTGGAGAAGCGAAAAGAACAGAAGAATTCATGAAGTCTTAGATAATGAAGAAACAAGAAGAGGTTGAGAAGCTTGAAGAATAAGTTGTTACATTGAGAAGTAAAATCATCAAGATAAACAAGAACGTTGAAGAGACAGAAACATCCACATCAGTTATAGAGAATGAAGAGAAGCACTCTAGGTTGCTAGAAAAGAAGAATGAATAAAATAGAAAGAGTTATGTAGAAGTATTCAAAGGAAAGAATCATGGTCAACCAGAATCTAAGAAAACTATTGAAGATACATATTCAAGAAGACCATCCATTTTCAAGCCACAAAGAATATTTAATCATGATCATGATCACTCAAGGAAGAAATTCAGAAGGACTACACCACAAAAACATCATTCACTCTAAGGTATGCAAATTTATTTTATGGTCATTGTTTTTATTGTACTAATTTTGGACATAAGGTTGCAGATTGCAAGGATTATAAAAGAAATGTTCAAGCAAGAAGTGCCTATGTGGCCCCATGTAACATTCAATATTACAAATGTCATAACTATGGACACATTCCTTTTATGCATCCATCCATCAGCAAAGAGAGGTTTGTTCTCATTTTTGTGGATGATTTCTCACGTTTTACATGGATCTACTTTCTCAAGAAAAAAAATGAGGTCTTTCAACACCTCAAAGATTTCAAAGCCTTGGTTGAGACACAATATGGAAATAAGATCAAATTCCTTCTAACTGATAACGGGGGAGAGTATGTAAATCATGAGATCCATAATATTTTCCATGAGGCAGGGATTTAGTTGCAGCATACAGTTCCCTATACTCCACAACAAAACGGAGTTGTTGAGCAGAAAAACAGATCTCTAAAGGATATGGCATCGTGCATGCTGCATGCAAAGTCACTACCAAAAATACTATGGGCCAAAGCACTTAATTGTGCAACATACATCCAAAACAGATCTCTCCATAGATATTTCAAGGATAAGACCCCCTATGAGGCTTGGAGAGGCCTCAAACCGAAAGTGACCCACTTTCGCATTTTCAATTCATGTGCATGGGCCCAAATACCCTATGAAAAGAGGAAGGCACTTGATCCACAAAGCACTGAGTGCATTTTTTCTTCATACCCTGATGGTGTGAAGGGATATAGGCTTATTGATATTTCCTCAGACCGGCTCATCATTGAGTGAAGTGTACAATTAGAGGAAAGTGTATCGCATGCACCTCAACATCTGCATGCAGACACCTTCATTCTTCCACCTGTCTAAGATGATGATCATGCACATGACGAATCTTGTTCAGACGAGAGTTCTGATTCAAAGGACTCAGATGATTCAGATTCAAAGTTAGTACAGTCAGATGCAGATTCAAGGCATCCAAATTTATTTGTAGAGCCATAGCAGAGGCCCAAGTGGGCACAGACTAATCTTCAGGATGCAGGGGATCTCATTTGTGATCCAGTCGATACTAGGAGGACTCGATCTGATTTTAAGGAGCCTTCTGTTGCACTCACTTCCATTGAACCATTACCCTCTAGGCATCTTTTCTTGGTTAGGTCTTCAGATCCATAGTGTTATGGCCAGGTTGTTGGAAAACCCTTTTGGGAATCCTCTATGCAGGAAGAGTACAACTCCCTCCTCAAGAACCAAACTTGGGATCTGGTTTCCCTTCCTTCTAGGAGGAAACTTGTCAGATGCAGATGGATCTACAGGACCAAGAGTGCAGTGGATGGACAGATTAGCATATACAAATCCAGTCTCGTTTCCAAAGGCTTTCATCAGGTTCATGGTATTGATTATGATGAGACCTTCACTCCAGTAGAAAATATGGATTCCATACGATTGGCACTTTCCATTACAGCAGCCAAGGGATGGGAAGTCCATCATATGAATGTGAAGAATGAATTTCTTCACGGTGATCTCTCTGAGGACATCTACATGGAGCAGCCCCAGGGATTTATGCAGGACTCATCTTTGTTCTATCGACTGAAGAAGTCCCTTTATGGCCTCAAACAGGCTCTGAGGGCATGGTATGCCAATATGGACTCCTACATGTTTTCACAGAACTTTGTACATTGTAAATCAGACCCAAATGTCTACATGCTCATGACAGTTGATTCACTTCTACTCTTAGTTCTGTATGTTGATGATTTTTTTATCATCGGGTGCTCGAATTCAGCAATTGTTGCAGTCAAGAGGATTCTACATGAAAGGTTTTTTATGACAGACAATGGTCTGCTACAATTATTCCTTGGACTTGAGATCAGTCAGTATGCATCAGGCATCAAACTATCTCAGGCTAAGTATGCACGAGATCTCCTTGAGAGATTTCACATGACATATTGCAATTTTTCTCTGACTCCTTTCTTATTAGGATTCAAACTTGAGGATGGTGGGGAGACTCCACTAGTTGACAACACACCTTACAAACAGCTAGTGGGGATCTTTTTATATCTTACACACTCCAGACCAGACCTCTCCTATGCATTTGGCACAGTTTCCAGGTTCATGTAGGAGCCACATGAGCTACATTGGAAGGTTGCAAAGTGTATCCTTCGATACGTACAGGGCACCATCACCTTTGGGATTCATTATGCAGCAGACTCTACATTTGATCTCACCCAGTTTACCAATTCTGACTAGGCTGGCGATAGCACTAATCGCAAGTCCACATATGGTTACTCACTTAGTCTTGGTTCTAGGCCTATTTGTTGGTTGAGCAAGAATCAAGCTACCATTTCTCTATCTTCAATCGAGGCAGAGTACAGAGGGGTAGTTAACATAACCATTTAGGTTATGTGGCTACAACATTTTCTCACTAAGTTGGGCATTCAGTTTCATCGGTTGATCATCATCTGGTGTGACAACCAGAGCACTCTGAAGTTCTATAGAGATATAGTTCAGAGGGAGTGGACAAAGCACATAGATATCCACATGCACTACATCCAGGAATTAGTACATGAGGGGATCATCAACCTACATTTATCTCCTTCAGCAAAACAAGACATATTCACCAAGACCTTCACTGAGCAGAAGTTCCATTCTCTGCAAAGTCGTCTTGGAGTGAAGGACACAGTTGCCTAGCAACTATAGTTCTTATTTTTACATACATTGTACATTGAGGGGGGGGGGGGTTCCCATGAGGTTTTCCCTCTTTCCTCACTTTATTTTAGTGTATCTTTTGCATTTGGGTACCTAACATGGCCTCATTTCCAGGACCCATTCTTTATTTTCACCATAGTGATGTTCAGGGGGGGTGTTGGAGTTACTTCACACACACCTAGGATTTCTTTTTCCTAAGGTTTTTCCTTTTTTATTATTCATAATTAGTCATTATCCAGTCTCCTATATTTTAGGGGAGAATATTCCACCTGGAAAATATTCTCTTTCAGTTGACACTTCAATTTGACTAATTCAGTTGAGTTTAGATGTTGCATTGTTTTGTTACCATGCAACATTGGGATCATCACCATTTAATGCACACTCGCCTTGGGATCATCACCAGACTGGCACATTACCCTTGATTACCTGATCTAATCCTCACTACTCTATGTTCATTCAGTTAACTTAAGACTGGTTGACTAGTTAACTCAGCTAGGTGGAAGTTCACTCCAGTAATTGCCTGAGAGACTAGACTAGGTGGCAGTTCACTCTCGTAACTGCTAGTGTGTGTCCAGATCACTCTAGACCACCACTATGGCGCATTGGTTCTCCTCCAGTGCACACTCATTGAGTTATACAAAGTATATCATGTGTAAATTATTCATTATTCATTACGGTTAATGAGAATTCTTTCATTCTTTCTATCCTTCTTCTTTCTCAAATTCTCTCTACAAATGTGTGTATTATTGTTTAGCTAGATCTAATATGTGCATGTTCAAGACATTTATAGTAACACCATGTTTTCCCCCAAGACTGTAATTATTCTAAAACCTCATATATTTTTGTTATGGAGCATGTAATTGTATTTTGATTTAATGAAAACACCAAACCGTTGACTGAGAGGGAACATCCTTGACAGTATTGGCCATGATACACCATAGGGAATTAGTGAAGCATGGATTGATTGAATAGTTGGGTGAAGAAGATCTTAGATGTATTAAGTGAGGAAAACAAGAATTTTGTTTTACAAGCTAGCTTATGCTTGCAAATCATGGACACACACCCACCAACGTACCAACACTATAAGGAGCCACGTGACCAGTAAAAGAAGTCACAGAGGTAGTTGGAACAGTTAATGATTGTTGGAAGTTGGTCTTTAAAGAAGGAAGTGACAATTGAATTAATGACAGTAGGACACCATGGGTTTTTCCCTTTATATGGGGAATGGTGGACTGCAAGTTGCGTCGTTAGGAAGGCCACTATAATCCCAAGGAGAACAGTGGAGGAAGAGACGCACGGAAGAAGAAAAACAGACCAACCGTCAATAGTGGCATCATAAGATAGAACAAGAAGAGGTTTATGAGAAGGATTAAGTGAGTGACAAACTCATAGGCTGAGAATCACAATGTGGAGAAGCGTTCGAAAATGCATACTAAAAAAGAGACGAGTCGAAGAAGAGTTTTTCTTGAAGAAAATAGGAAGATTGTTTGTGTTATTGATGATCACCCTGAATAGAGAAGACCAAGATCCAGACTGGAGTAAGAAGGACTATAGATTAGTGCTTACTGGATAGAAACTGACACTAATAAGGGGAGTTCATTGAGGGATTGTTCAACAAAGAAAGGACTCCCTTGTGCAAAGGAAATCCAGTTGAAAAACCACCTAATAAACCTGTAGAGTTCACGAGCTCAGTGGGAAGGGAGGAACTTTTGTTGTGTCAAAGAAGGAAGGAGAGTAACCTTCCTAGATCATCTCAAGTTTGGAAATATAGATGAATTGTTCCCCTAGTGGTATCATGGATTGGCATGGGTGTGACATATTGTAGAAAGGCACTCTATGGTATGGCCTAAGCTTGGGAGGAAAGGTGTCATCTCTCAGTCAGTTGTTGTTGGCTATTTCCCCTATTAGATAAGTGTTTAACTTGGTTGTTGAATTGAACAAGAATGATATAAGTGTGTAAATATTTTATTTTAATGGGAAATGTGAATGTTTATAATCAATTATTTGAACTCTTGAGAAATTGGAATGTGTTGCAATGGCTATTAATGGATCTGTTAAATCGTGAAAATGAAAAAGTATGGATTTTTTTGTTCTAGAGAACCTTATGGATTTAGAGTAAGGCTTGCAAGATATGGAGAAAAACATCATCTAACCATTGATATGGGAGTCGTGATGGTCGAATTATGGAAACAGTTAGGACACCTATGTGGAAATCTTGCAAGATATGAATGATATTTCCTTTCTAACTCGAGTCACATGAAACGGTCTTAGATTGATTTTGAACTCTTGAAGGTTGACACTGAATCCTGCAGAAGCTTTAAAAATGGCTAAATCCCAAATCAATGGGTTAAACAGTGGAGGGACCTATGTTGAATCGGGAGAGTTGTGACCGTCGATTCGGTGGTATGAGTAAATCTCAACCCTTTGTCAGAAAAGGAATATCGTTGTGAGCGAGCGAGTGTTGGAACTTATAAAATTCTAACAATGATGAGGAAATGTGAATACAGAATAAGGACCATCAAACTATTGGAAATAACCTCGGATAGAGTTGATTCATCAATGCAATGCACATCGTCGTCGAAGAATAATGATATGGGAAGTGAGGGTCGTGCTAGGAAGTTTTGATAATCGTAAGTCAAGAGGGTTGATGAGAACCGTCGATTAATATTAAATGAGATAAATCCTCAATCATAGATCCCTAAAATTCCCTTTGAGCGATAGAAAGGGAACAATGTCGTCATGATGACGTGGGTTTTCGTCTTGGTAGCCACTGTGTCTGAGTGGTGATGGGTGTCACTAAAGGATTGGCTAAAAGACAAAAGTGGGTCCCTTTATGAGAGGAGGTCATTTAGACCTTCACTTGAAACCCTAGTTGTTAGATCTACATGTTTAGGAATCTCAATTGTCCATCAGAAGGGTACTGGTCAGAGAGAGTGGCAGTTCCGAAGGACGATGCACTCTGATGGAAGTACACTGAGGAAATATATAGACCATTGATGCCAGAGGCATATTCATTGGAGATTTGGATTTGGTAAGGATCTCCGTTGGCCAAGAGTGTCAATGATGACAAAGGTTCGGGAAGATCAGAACCATTAATCGGAAAAGAGGTGATATTACATCCTAACTTTGGATCCTTGTGGGTCCCTCATGTCCAATTAAAGAGGAGGTCAATGGCATGGGAGTTAATTTTCATGCAAGTGAGCGACATCGACTCAATCGGATTCGTTAAAGGTGAATTCCCAAGGAATATCCAATATGAGAGCTCCTCGATAGAGATAGTCGTCGTTACATTCATCGTCGGGATATCTAATGTTTCATGGGAGGAAAACCCCAATGACGATGATAAAAGATTGAGAAGTCATAACCATGGAGTGGTGAGCTAGGTAGCAGACACCACGTTAGTGCCATATCAGTGCCACATTGAATGGCACGACTGATAAGGTTCCATGTGGATACCACATGGAAGTGAGGTGGATTTGAGCATGGGAGCCTGGGAAACTTTGGAAGGCAATATATTTCAACCTAGAGCTAAATTTCGAGCATCGCTACAGTCGTTGGAAATCCCTCAGTGATTTGAATCTATATGTGATTTTTATTTAAAGAGATGGTGTGCTTGATGAAAGATAAATTTGGACACCCCATCATCCTAAATAAGGACTAGGGGGTTGGGTGTGTTACAAAGTAGCATCATAGTGATGTTCAAACTCTAGGCTTGAATAGGTCACCAAGACCACTTAAAATAGTTTAAGAAATATTTTCTTTGTTTCCCGAAATGCATGTTTTATTTGCTAAGATAGAATGCTAATGATAATTGTTTTCTCAACATGTAGGATGGATTGAAAGACCATTGGGTTGAATGGTGCAGCATGATATGGATGACACCTCAAATATCAGAGATGAATAATCTAATGGTTGAAGGGATAGAGAAACCCCTCTAGATTTGATGGACATAATTAGAAGTCTGAAGGCATAAAATGAGAGGCTTATGAGATCCCATGTCGAACAGGCATAATTGAATGTAATACTACTGCAAAGCCTGTCTAAAAATAAAAAACATATGCACTAAGGCCCTAGCAATGTAGAATTACAACAGTTGAAGATGTTGAAAACCCCTTCGAATGCTCAGAAGGATGGATTGGATCAAAGCGATGTGGGAAGGATTTATTCCAAAAGGAAACATCGAGATTCCAAGATAGGATAATCAAATGGGGGTGTTTCCACGGGGTCATCTAGCGGGAATACTACTTCGACAGAGCAGTCTAGTAGTGGCAGAGAATCCAACATTCCTAAGAAAATAAAGAAGAAGAATTCTCATATTTCTCTAACTGAAGAATTCAAGAATGCTAAGTCGCCTACCTTTGATGGAGAGATAAATAAAGGAGAAGAATTTGAAGCATGGCTATTTGGATTAAAGAAGTACCTTCGGGTACAAAATTACTCCGACAACACCAAGGCAAGGATTTTCATATTTAACCTAAATGGAGTGGCTTCCATTTGGTCGAAAGACCTCGAGGAAATAAAAGGGATAAAAGAAAGAAAATTGGCATGTAAATAGTTTGAGAAATACTTATGTAAGGCTTACCTATCGGAAAAGTATTATGATGACGAAATAAAATAATTCCATGAGATTAAGTTGGGACAACTTACCATGGAATCATATGATAAAATATTTATGGATTTATTGAGATATGTCCCCTACTTCAAGGATGAGAAGGTGAGAATCCAATGTTTCCTCAGTGGGTTACCACAACCCTAACAAGACAAGATCGAGTTTGATAAACCCAAGACATTGGAGGAAATTATTCGAAAGGCCAAGTGTTGTTATGAGAATTCTAAACATAAGCAAGATCCTTCAAAGTACTGGAAGAGAAAAAACAAGAGTGGATTCCAGAAGAAGGGATTCAAGTCATTCCCATACAATAATTCAGGAAAAGGTGCACGGTTGAGTGATCCAATTGGATATCGGTGGCCACCCACCTTTTCCAACTGGCTCAAAAATAGTTTTCTGACAATTTTGGCAATTTACTATTTTTAGCAGTTTTAACTTTCGGGGCCATTTTGAGGGCCTAAATGAAGGTTTTTTGGGATCGAGCTCCTCAATGACATCCAACGGAAAAATAAAGCCCTCTAAATGAATCTCCTCGATGATACCTTTCCAATGGGCTATCACACGACTAAAACGGAGATCGTATGCAAAAGTTACGACCCCGGGAAGTTGATGTACTAACTTACCCAAACGGGGCCCACATGTCTTTTGGCGCTTCATCTCCTAGGGTTAGGTTTTTGGATGTCTAGGGTTTTGTGAATTCTTGCTTATTGTAAAAATTCCTTCAGAGCCTCATTGTAACCTTCTTCTTTCGAATGCGTGTTGTCGTCACATCTTTGCTCAGAGATAAGTCGCCACCATTCCAACAAGCTTGTTTCTGCTGCATTTTACAGTTTCAGCTTATTTCGTTATTGAATAGAAAACCAGTTTTACTGTATATTTGTTATTTTGTGTTAAGAACCTGTTAATAATCTATATTTATTTCATTTTTCTCATAAAATTTGGATCAGTGGTATCAGAGCGGTATGCTCCTTGTCGTCTTAATGCATGTCCCCAACAAGGTTGGAGTACAAAGAGTTGGGTCTCAAGCTTGTTTCTCTTGAGGAAAGAATCTCTCACATGCCCAAGCGAACTCCCATGGTAGGAGAAAAGAAATATGACAGGACAGGATATCCTTTCAAACTGTTGATTGAGGAAGCCCTCACGCAACAGAGGAACGAGATGATGGATAGTTTCGTGCAAATCCTTCGACGGCTACCAACAGGCGACACATCTTCTTCGAACGGAGGCGCTGCCCCCTTCAAGGTACAAATAAACTTCAATATTCCTATATTTGAAGGTCAGATAGACGCAGATGTTGTAGACAAGTGGTTGAATCTACTAGAAGGGTATTTTTTTGTCCATAACTTTTCGAATAAAGAAAAGATTACTTTTGCGCTCCTCAAAGTCGTTCCCCGTGTCAAATATTGGTGGGAAACATTCTGTGAGCAAAAGGAAACAGAGGAAACATTCCTTCAGGGATGCTATTAAGGAACAATACTACCCTGTCGAAAGTTATGACGACTTGTATACCAAATGGACCACACTGCGGCAAGAAAGAGACCAAGCAGTGCCATATTTCACAAATATCTTCCATACCTTGCACAACAAGTTGGGTATAAAAGATTTGGAGCGACATATGGTGCTCTTCATAGATACATCCATATCGAAATGGAATTTCTGGACATCTCATCCTTGGGCGCAACCTACCGATATGCTGTCAAAATCGAGCAGAAGCTCAAACAAAAGACGCGACAATTTGGGCCTGGGAACCCCTCACAACAAAATCCAGGAAAGGGTGGCCCCAACCCACCTAACAAAAGACAAAACAAAGATGGATAGTATCAGGACAACCAGTCCAAGCCGCAAGTTGTAACATCCCGCTCTGGCACACTGAGAAAACTTATTCTTTGAGGACACTTGCTCGCAAGTGATCTGGACTTTTATGATAAGAAAACATTTATCCTTGATTATGTTGTGATATGATAGATGACATGATGTTTTACTTCTTTGACATGGACAGGTGCTATTGACTCAGTTTTACTGAGTGTGCAGGGTTTTTGACCTTGAGGATGCAGAGGCATCGACGAGACCCCTGGGACTCCGGATCGAGTCAAAGAGTGTGCTTTGGGGTTGATTTATTTGTTGTGATATTTCATTGATATGATGATATGATGTGGACATGTTCTGACACGATTGTTGATGATGCAGGCTAACAATAGCTTTCTGACCAGACTCACATATGGATTAAAGGGGCCACACACGATTTCCAGAGGGGTTGAGGGAGAGGCGTGGACAAAAACCCTGCCACAACCTACTAGTACTCCCGTCGTGGCTTGAACTATAGGTTAACAATTACCTAGTTCGAGAGGATCCACGATGCAGTGAGGGCAGACTGCGACAGTCGCTCACGATGACTCTAAGGGGTGCACAATAAGGTGGGGGCCTTATTCCTTAGAAGCCCTTAGTCTCCCACAAGTTCACCTGGCGGAGTGTTGACTCCAGGGGTTATTGATGTCTACCAATCAGTCAAATTGGCGAGTGGCACCCTTGGAGCACGTGGTGCATCCTTCAGGGCACGTCGCGCAAAAGAAACACAAGAAGCGAGTGGCACCCTTGGAGCACATGGTGCATCATGAAGGGCACGTCGCACAAAAGAAACGAACGAGGCGAGTGGCACCCTTGGAGCAGGTGGTGCGTCCTGAAGGGAACGTCGCATTGATGTTGATGAAAGAACAAACCTAGATGGCCCTAAGGCTTTTAACACATTAAGAAATTCTTAAACAACTTCCCTAAATAATTGTCGCCCTGTTCAGAATCTAAATCTAAGTCTAAAACTTCTCTACGGTAAAATTTTGTTTAACCTTAAGAAAAAGACCCTGTAAAAATAAAAAAATAAAAATTAAACTAAAACCCACTTAAGTAATAGTTTAGTCGTCATAAAATTCTTGGGGTAAATGAAGAGAGTAATAATTTAATTAAAACTAGAGGATTTAAAAATTGCAAAGAAGAAATTAATTCTTAACTTGGGAAAGTATAAAAAGATATTAAATTAATAATAAAAGGAAAAGATTAAATAGCGCAACTGCCATTTTGGCTTTATTAAAAGGGGAAAGAAGGCAAAAATAAAATTTAGGAAACTAAAAATTGGAGGAAACATAATAAAGGAAAGAAGGGGACATATGGTAAAAAGCAAGGTCAACATAGTAAGGAATCGGCAATAAAGAACCTTCTAATTTCAGCTAATTTAGCAACATCATTTTT
>ML779700.1:113723-166708 GCA_009831015.1 Picea engelmannii | reverse complement strand
GTGGTAGCTCAGCCTTGTGAGGTGAGATGGGAAGCTAGACATACCATCTGGATAGTGTGTGGCCCCTTTGCGGATCGGGGGGCTAAGGGGGAAGTAGAGTACCCCTAGCGATTGGCTGGGAGGTACCGGTGAGGTCTCGACGGTCGGCGAGCGGGAGCAGCACGAAGCGCGTGGACTTCATATGAGGCGGGAGATAAGGCAAAGGTACGCTTGTTAATTGTAGAGTAGAATGCATTGGTAATTTATGTTTGATCTGTATGTTGGTTGTAAATGGAAGAATTCGGTCTTAAGCCCCTGCCCATTCGTTGTTGCCTAAGGTTTTTGTGGTCAGCGTCCGGGTTGGACTTTAATGTTTCTTGGTTGGGATCTTATGCTTCTACGCTACCCTCCATGGATTTATATTCCCGAGGTGTGATAAGCGTAAACCTCTATCTGTGGTTTCTTTCTGTGTTTGACTTGTTTTATTTCTGCACTGTCCTCTTGTATCGGTGGTAAAATCCTTAACTCTGCACGGGTAGTTGTGGTAACAGAAGTTAAATTGTTTGCATGTTATCCCAGTTGTGGTATTTGGGCAGGGTTGAGAAAGAATTTATGGAGTTATTTTATTAAATTTGAAGGATGTATCTTCCGCATAGGTAATGTTTTTGGCTACTAACCTAGTTCTACATATTCTTCACCAATAGGGTAAACCGACTGTGTAACTATCTTGTTGGCTTGGGTTTCTGTATGTTTGGGTTAAGGGCCATCTAAACTCAATGCTTCATCATTTTAACGAAGATCTAACCCTGAGCCGGTATCATTCGATGGTGGAATCATCCACTGGTTTCCTTGTGCCACGCATTTTTCCTTACCATGTGGTTTTTGAACCATTCTGGACAGGGTTTAACTTGGGCCGCACTATACCCCGTTCATTAATCGGAAAAAATTTACCTTCACTCTTATTCTTGGCGTTGGGACATGATCATGTCAGGAAAACTCTCCCTCGACTAGCATCTGCCCTCACGGTGTCGTTTTGGTTAGAGTTAAGCTAACTCAGATTCCCAAGAAGCAGTTGATGGTTCGGCAGAGAATCTCGACTCCTTATTCAGGATAATCCCTCCAGCACGAGCCTTACCAATGTGTGGCAGTAATGGATTTAGGGAAGACAGCGAACAGGCTGTGGGGGTCCCCTTGCATCCTGCGTAGGCCCCATCTTAAGTGGTTGCATTGGCTTCTTAAAACAAGCGGACACCGCGTGCATAAATCCTTGGATGCAAATTGTTATTTTATGGATGATTTCGATTCAGGACCCCGGCCTTGTTTTTTTTTCAATTATCACCTCTGGTAACCACCGTTACACCTTCCCTTTTCTCAGAACACAATTCATTGTTGGGTAATGAGTCTTTATTACATGTTATTATCGGTAATCTTCTATCCGCATTTGTTGGATACCTCTGCACGTTTTTCCTGGGGTACCTCCTTCCTGACGATTTTTCCATTGATTACAGCTGATTCTTTCCTTCAATGCGTGGCGAAGCTCTTTTTGGGGACTCGGATTTCCTTTACAACCGTGGCATGTTACCCATGCCTTCCCTTTTCCTCTTTTTTCGCCAGCTGTAGCATTCCACACTGTTGTTATTACCCTTTAGATTCAATGGCCAGTAAAACCACGTGGGGTGGAATCAGGATAGATGTCAGTAAGAGGATTGCGTTCCAGCATTGGGCAGCGTTAAACCCTGCAAACTTCATGCTCCCTTCCCAAAGTAATTCGTGCTCCTTCCCTGAATTTTTTCATTTTTACTTTAGAATGACAACGACTTCTTACACCGTTGCACACCATGCCTGGTGGCTGAAACACCACCTCAATTCCTTTGCAACCACACAGGAATACTCCTGTATCTCGGGGAAAACTCACCCAACCTTCATGGCTGCATTTTTATTGTGAGCTTGCCTGCGTTAAAGTGTTGTTAGGGTTGAAGCTCCTTGCCTAATGTAATTTGTGTCTTACTCCTTCTAATCTGTTTCATTTATTGTGTTTTGGTTATGATTAAAACCTTCTTAATGATTTATAGTTTAACGCTTAAAACTTATTGATGCTTTATAAGTTCATGCTTAAAACCTTCTCATGAATTATAGATTAACGCTTAAAACTTTTGATGCTATATAGTTTAATTCTTTAAAACCTTTAATACGTTATAGTATAATGCTTCTAAATTTTGAATGCCTTATAGTGTTATTGCTTTAATGCTTATGCTTTAAAAGATTTTTAATGCATGGATTGAATTGCTTGTGATAAAGGTTGGTTAATTTCTTCTTGGTTATTTAATGGTTGCTTCTAGTTTAAATAGTTTAAATGGTTGCTGGATAGTTGGGGAAGATTTGGGATTAAAAACGGGTATGCATATTTCACATGCTAGACTAGGTAGCCTTGAATGTCTTTCGATTTTAGACCTTAGACTTGTGCGCAATAGGAATTTATGTGTTAATGAATGATGGATCCCAATATTTTTCTTGCAGTATAGATTTATCAATGATTATTGGACTAACAACCCTTGCACCATGTAGATAGAATGAATGTTTTAATGCGCCATTAAATATTGATGATGATGGATTGATTTAGAGCTATATTATTAATGCGTGGTTAATTAAAGTTAATGTGTGATGTTTAACAGTAAGAATTACTCCCACACTTGGTTAAATGGAATGTGGTTAATAGAACAAATCTTAGTTAATCATTGTTGTTGGTAGATTTAGCATTTTTAGTTTGGTATTGATGGTGTCGGGCGGGATGTAGACACCTCCATGTTCCTCAGAACAGTCGCCAGCCCTGAGACCTTAAATGGTTAAAATCAATGGGAACCTGGGCTTGAGCGTTCCTTATGTGTCTTGGAGGTCCTAACCATTGCAGGGTAGGATGGGCGGGTAGTCAGTCTTACTTATTGTTGATTGATCGTCATTAAATGCATGCAGTTACTTGTTGTGCGTCTTATGTCGTCTTGTTGTGTTCGTCGTGGTTGCACCTTGTTCGTCGTCGGGTGGCGATGCATAATCAAATGTATTTATTTCCCTTGAAAACGCGTGCACACACCTTAAACAAACAAAAAAATGCACTTGGTATTTGGGGATCGTCGTCGTGATGAACGGGAGGTTGTTACACAAGCAAAGAAGGACACCGGGAAGTGGTGCAACTTCCATAAGAGACCTTGGCATAACACTGTTGACTGTCGCTCAAAGAAGTCGTTGGTGGCCAAAGTGAAAGCCTCTGAATCAGATGCATATTATGACTCTGAGCCAAAAACAGAAAGGGGAAGACGAATCATTGATGCAGAACCCAGTGCCACCGTTGCTACCACCAAGCTCTAGCCTGGTGAACAAGACAAGCCAGAAGAAGGAGAGCGCCTCTTCCATTCACAGATGTGGGTAAAAGGCAACCCGTTGCACTTCATCGTTGATAGAAGTAGCCAGAAGAACCTCATATCAGTACAGTTCATCAAGCGGTTGGCCCTACCAACAACACCACACCCACAACCGTACACCATTGGATGGCTCCACCAAGGAAGCGATCTCCACGTCAGCCAACAGTGTCGACTGTCATACATCATCAAGCCCTTCAAAGACGAGGTATTGTGTGATGTTGCTCCTCTCGAAGTTTGTGATGATATTTTGGGCCAACCTTATTTATGAAAACATCATGTTGTATATGAGTCTAGGCCTCGTAGTGTTATTATTACTTTGAACAGGAAATTGTATAGGATACCCGAGGTAGTCCCACCTAGTGTTATTTCCTTGATCTCTTCTAAGCAATGTAGGAAGGTCATCTCTCAGACGGGGAAGTTTTTCTTCTTCATGATTCTCTCTCAGAATAAGCGAAAGATCATAGCCACATCCAGGGTCTTTGCGGCCGACCTCTCCACACAGCAGAAGCAAGTAGATAAGGTTGTGGAAGATTACTCGAATATCTTCTCCTCGCCTACAAGGGTACCTCTGAACTGCCAAGTCAAGCACCCCATCGATCTGACCCCCGGTGCACTTCTACCCAATGGACCAGTCTATCATCGCTCTTTGTTAGAGAATGAGGAGATCAAGCGATAGATCCAAGAACTTCTCCACAAGGGGCACATCTGCCCCAGCTTATCACCTTGTGGGAGCCAAATCATGCTGGTACAGAAGAAAGATGGAACCTGGCGACTCTGTATTGATTATCGGGCTCTGAATAAAATCACAGTCAGAAACCGGTACCCAATTCCCTGAATCGATGACCTCCTTGATCAACTCACGGGGGCCAAATACTTCAGTAAGATTGATCTAAAGTCTGGATACCACCAGGTCCCGATAGAACAGACAGATGTATGGAAGACCGCCTTCAAGTCAAAGGAAGGCCTTTTTGAATGGTTGTTCATGACCTTTGGTTTGACAAATGCTCCTGCCACTTTCATGAGGATGATGGACGATATCCTGCAACCATTCACCAATACTTTTGTAGTGGTGTATCTAGATGACATTCTAATTCATAGCAAGACTTGGGTCGAACACTTGCAGCATATTCAATAGGTTGTTCACACCCTGTGACAGCACAAGCTATACGCCAACTTGGAAAAAATTTCCTTCGGCATGGGCAGAGTCCATTACCTGGGCTACATCATTGATCAGCATGGTGTACATGTGGATCCAGCCAAGATCCAAGTCATCCGTGACTAGCTAGCCCCAACAACACTCACTGAGCTTCGAAGCTTCTTGGGCCTTGCCAATTTCTACCGCAGGTTCATGTTGGGTTTCTCCCATATTGCATGGACCCTCAGCCGAATAAACAGGGGCGGTGGTAAGGAGAAATTTGCGTGGGGCCGTTCCCAACAACAAGCATTCAATGATTTGAAGCAGCGCTTGTGCTCAGCCCGAGTACTTTAACTACCAGACCTGCAACATCCTTTTGAGATCGAGACAGATGCTTCAGACTATGTTGTGGGCATCGTTCTCACTCAGCATGACCACCACGTGGCCTATCATAGTGAGACACTATCATATATTGTATGTAAGTACCCTACTTATGACAAAGAAATGTACTCCATTGTGAAAGCATGCCGCCAGTGGAGACATTACATTCTTGGGAAGGAGAAAGTCATCCACACTGACCATAAGCCAATGCAGTTCATGCAGACACAGGGAAAATTGCAGAATGACCTCCATCAAAAGTGGTCCACATACTTGCAGTGATTCCACCTCAACATCAAGTATAAAATAGGACGCACCAATCGCGTCGCAGATTGCCTCAGTAGACCACCAGTCATGGAACTCACCACGGTGTTAGACTCTTGCAGCCATGAGACATCTAGATGTCCCCAACTCTATGAGATAGACCCTGACTTTTCCACCACCTACCAAATGTTGGGTGCAAACGCAGTTGTCGATAATTTCCATCTTCAGGATGGGTTGTTGTGTCATCTGGGCCATATCTGTGTTCCATCAAGTGAGCGAGCGAAGCTGATCTGGGAAGCCCACTACAGTCGGGTGGCAAGACACTTCAGCATTGAAAAGACAGTGGTGATGCTACATAAACATTTCTACTGGTCGAAACTTTGAAAGGAGGTCAGCAAGTATATCAGGTCCTGCATTGCCTGTGTTATTTCCAAACTGACCACTAAGAAACAGGGCCTGTACACCCCTCTTCCTACTCCTGATAGGCCATGGGAATCCATCTCAATGGACTACATGTCAGGCCTCCCTTCCACCAAGCAGGGAAATGATTGTGTTTTTGTGGTTGTTGATCACTTTTCTAAGATGGAGATTCTGGTTGCCTGGAAGAAGAGCATCACAGTAGAGGCCACTGCCAAGCTCTTCTTTGAACGAGTCTGGGTACATTTTGGAATCCCACAAACCATTGTCTCAGATCGGGATAGTCGATTTCTTATCACATTCTGGTCGAGCCTCTGGTCACTACTGGACACCAAGCTCACCAAATCCACGACCTTCCACCTCCAAACAGATGGCCAAACTGAGGTTGTAAATCGAATGATTGTGCATATCCTTCGCATGCATAATTCAAAGCACCCTCGCACATGGGATGAGAGTCATCCATACGTCTAGCATAGCTACAACCAAGCCCTGCATAGCTCAACCGGCCACATCCCCTTTCAAGTGGGGTTGGGATTCCAACCATTGGGACCCATATATGTTGCACTTCCCCTTGCGGTCACCTCGACCGACTCATCTCCTGCTCCAACTGAAGTTGACAAAGACACCCGGTTCATTGAGTGCATCCAGCACATCTACCAACAGGTTTAGGATATCCTACAAAATTCCAATGACAAGTACAAACAGCGCCATGATCAACATCAGGTGTCCCATAAGTTTCAAGTGGGCGACAAAGTTTGGTTGCACTTACAGAAAGAACGCCTTGCAGTACCCCATCGGAAGCTTCGCCCACCCCATTATGGGCCATACACTATCACCAAGACCGTGGGGGATAATTCTTTTAAGCTCATCATTCCTCCTTTCCTTGGTCTGCACCCAGTGTTCAACGTGGATCTCCTTCACCCTTATTTCTCACCATTATTGGACACCTCAAAAGTAGCAGAACAACTGACACCAATAAATCTCAACCCAGACTGCCTACAATAGGCATCCAATGATCATATTGTGGACAAACAGATCAAGGGCACTTGACAACAAAGTATCCATCTTTATCGAGTCGTCAAAGCAGGGCAGCTCCTGCACCAAGGCAAGTGGCTCACCCGGGGCCAAATTCAGTAGTAATTTCCTCATATGATGGGGTACCTCAATGCAATGGAGACCATTGCTTCCTAAGGAGGGAGGATCGATCCATATGGATATCAGTGGAACCCTCCTTTTCCAACTAGCTCAAAATACTTTTCTGACAATTTTGGCAATTTACTATTTTTAGCAGTTTTAACTTCCGGGGCCATTTTGAGGGCCTAAATGAAGGTTTTTCGGAATCGATATCCTAAATGATAACCAAAGGCATGATTGAGCCCCTAAAATGAATCTCCTCGATGATACCTTTCTAACGGTCTATCACATGCCTAAAACGGAGATCGTATGCAAAAGTTACAACCCCGGGAAGTTGATATACTAACTTACCCAAACGGGGCCCACATGACTTTTGGCGCTTCATCTCCTAGGGTTAGGTTTTTGGATGTCTAGGGTTTTTGGCATTCTTTATTATTGTAAAAATTCCTTCAGAGCCTCATTGTAACCTTCTTCTTGTGAATGTGTGTTGTCGTCACATTTCTGCTCAGAGATAAGCCGCCACCATTCCATCAAGCTTGTTTCCGCTGATTTTATAGTTTTAGCTTATTTCGTTATTGAATAGAAAACCAGTTTTACTGTATCTCTGTTATTTTGTGTTAAGCACCTGTTAATAATCTATATTCATTTCGTTCTGATCATAAAATATGGATCATTGAGTCAGCCAAGAAGAGTGTGCATCAGAAAATTTCTTGTCCCAGAGTGGAAACAAGCCAGCAGAGCAGGTAAGATAAAGAGCAAAAGATCCCAAGAAATTTTTATAATGAAAGAGATGTGCTCGTTTTTCCATGGACAATATAGAAATATTTTCACCCAACCATAGGCACAAATGCCACCCCCGAGCACCTTAACCTTGACAGACAAAATAATTCTGGTAGCAGACCAATAGCCAACCAAGGCTAGCGCACCTTTCTCCAAGGGTAGTGCACCAAGAAAGAATAACCAGAAACCAAGAAGAAATTCCAAACCATAAACAAGATACCAAGTCCAATCAAAAGCAAAAATACCAGTTGCAGCAGTTGTAGTTGCACTCCCTCTCCAAACTTGTGCACCACTAGTCTTATGCAATTGTGAGTGAGTGAGTGTCAAATGAGCTCTAGCACCCTCTTTTTATACTTCTCTATCTCACTTGATTGGGATGACTTCTCTTTCTGGAGGCTAATAACTCAATATTAAATATTCTCTTGAGTTGACTTGTATACTAGGGTTATTATCCAACGTTTTAGGGTTTCTCTTGCTTCCCGGAATATTCTAGTCTTGTCAAAGGTTACACATGGAAGTTAATACCTCCCAAAGCTACCATAATATCAACACTCCCTCCTTGCTAGGAAGGTATTAAAAAAAATGGTCTTGAGCACAAACAAACCATTCAACCAATAACATCATCATAGCCACACAGTCTATCTCATGATCACGTATATCAACTCGCGAGAAACATAATCACTATCAGTATCATCTGATAACATCAACTACATCATCTCTCGAAGATATACTCCATCTGAGTAAGCAGGCATGATTCTGAATAATTCACTCACTCCACACAGAGATAAAGGACCATTATTCTAATCCGGACATATGTCCTAAAATAATGATTGTCCCAACAGATTATGAAAGCTACACCATGGGATAAAAAGACAATTCCTATAAGAATGACAGTCTCGGACTATTTTCTATTCGGTTCATATGTACCATAGAGATCCATCTCTACCTATATGCCTTAGAAAATATTGTCCCTGAACCATTTTCCTAATCGGGGCACAATCTGTGCCTTAGGAAGATACCATTCCATGATAGGCCAACAAACTGTCAACCTGGACCATTCTCCATAGAGAGAACGGTTATCCACTAGCAACCTGTTTTGTCTGGACCATTCTCCGCCTAGAGAATGTATGTCCACCAACACATTGACTATACATTTAGCTGGAAATCAACTCTAACACTAGTGGTAGTCTCCATGGCACTTAGATAGTAGCATAATGTTGTTATAATTCCATCTAATAGAGCATAATTGTGTCTATCCATCATAGTATACAACTATTATCCAGTGGTACACAACCACTCCTAGTATCACACTGTTATTAATTAGTGACACACAGTCACTACCAGTGGATCACATCCACCACGGTACCATACAACTATTTTACAGAGACATACAGTCTCCACAACAATCATATCATCTAATATAACCTTCATAAACAATATCATGATACAAACTGAGTCATTTGGGTCATTCTTCCACTCACATCTGCGATATATCGAAGAGCATATTCCCTCAGAAAGTAAAACATCATCCATGGGCTATCTGGACTATTCTTCCCAAGCATAGAAGAATAATTGTCCCTAATTTCTAAGCATGGACCATTCACCTAAATCAACCATTCCTCCTTCACTAATCATAGTGAAGCCTGGAGAGAATGAGTCTACCCTAGGGAATGCCTTGTTAGAAATAAAGAGATGTGCTCGTTTTTCCATAGACAATATAGCAATATTTTCACCCAACCATAGGCATAAAGGCCACCCCTGAGCACCTTAATCTTGACAGACAAAATAATTTCGATAACATATCAATAGCCAGCCAAGGCTAGCGCACCTTTCTTCATGGTTAGCACACCCAACAAGAATAACCAAAAACCAAGCAGAAAGTCCAAACCATAACCAAGATTCCAGTTGCATTAGTTGTGGCTGCATTCCCTCTCCAAACTTGCGCACCACTAGTCCTTATGCAGTTGTGAGAGTGAGAGTGACAAATTAGTTATAGCGCCCTCTATTTATACTACTCTATCCCACTTGATTGGGTCGACTTCTCTTTTTGGAGGCTAATAACTCATTATTAAATATTCTCTTGAGTTGACTTGTCTCCTAGGTTTATTATCCAACGTTTTAGGGTTTCTCTTGCTTCCCGGAAAATTCTAGTCTTATCAAAGGTTACACGTGGAGGTTAATAACTCTCGTGGCTACCATAATATCAACACTCCCTCCTAGCTAGGGAGGTATTAAAGGTAATGGTATTGATCACAAACAAACCATTCAACCGGTAGCATCATAATAGCCACATAGGTTATATCATGATCACATAGATCAACTCTCGAGCAACATCATCGCTATCAGTATCATCTGATAGAATAAACTATATCATTTCTCGAAGCCATACTCCATATGATTAATTGAGCATGATGTTGAATAAGTCACTCACTCCATAGAGTGATACAATAACTATTCTTCTAATCTAGATATATGTCCTAGAAGAATAATTGTTCCAACAGATGTTGGAATCCACGCTATGGGCTACAAGGACTATTCTTCTAATCTAGACATACGTCCTAGAAGAATTATTGTCCTTTTGACCATTTTCCCTCTGGCCACTACTGTGAACTCATGGAAAAAGTATGTCTTGTACCAATCTCTCCACTCTGGTCACTACTGTGAACTCAGGGAGATGGACCATTCTTCTAATCCGGACATATGTCCTAGAAGAATAGTTGTCCATGGTATAGCAGCAATTTGTCAACCTAGACCATTCTCCACAAGGAGAATGTTTGTCCACCAATAATATGTCCTTCCTAGACCATTCTCCATCTAGAGAATGTATATCCATCAGCACATTGACTATCCATCTAGCTGGAAATCATCTCCAACACTAGTGATAGTCTCCATGGCAATCAGAACAATGTCATTCAATAGAACCCAATTGTGTCTATCTGTAGTAGTACACAACTACTATCCAGTGGTACATAACCACACCTAGTAGAATATGGCTACTAACCAGTGACGCATAGTCACAACCAATGGAACACACCCACCACGGTGGCATACAGCTATTGTCCAAATGCATACAGTCTCCACAGCAATCATATCATCTGATATCAACCTGCACAAAAATATCATGATACAAACTGATTCATCTGGGCCATTCTTCCACTCACATCTGTGAGATATGGAAGAGAATATGCCCTCATAAAGTAAAACATCAATCATGGGATATCTAGACTATTCTTCCCAAGCATAGAAGAATAGTTTTCCTTGATTTCTGAGCCTATACCACTCATCTAACTGGGCACTAATCACAGTGCAACCTGGAGAGAATGAGTCTGACCTAGGGAATGTCTCTCCCTTATTATTGAACCTAGACCATTCACCTAACTGGGCCATTCCTCCGGCACTAATCAAAGTGAAACCTAGAGAGAATTAGTTTTCCCTGGGGAATGAATGTCTGGACTATTTCCTATGGAAATGTTTGTCCTGCACCAACCTTCAAAACTGACAATTCTTCGAAACTGCTCAGAACTATAAACTTGGAAAGAATGACTACCCGACGAGGCGAACCATTCTACTTGACCACTACTCAGAGTGGATCCCAAGAAGAATGATTCTCCTAGACCAATCCCCCAAACTAGCCACAAGGGGAATCATTGTTTATGGTACATAAGAAATCTATCAGACCATTTTCATTACGAAAATGATTGTCCGATCTGGGCCATTTTTTGAACTGGAAAATGATTTTCCGTCAAAAATCTTGGGCCACTTTCTAGACTCGAAGGTGACTGCCCAACCTGGACCATTTTACGAAATGGAAAATGACTACCCATAAATCAATAACATATCAGTGCTCCCTCCCAACCTAGGAGTAATTTCTTCCTTTTTTAATAAGGAAGTCATCTCCATGAGCCCCAACTTGTCCCTTAAATACGCAATCTTTTTGTCTTGGACAGAGGCTTTACCAAAATATCTTCTATCTGCTCATATGTGGAGATATATTGGAGAACCACTTTTCCCCTATGGAATTTATCACGGAGAATATAATGGTTGATCTTACTGTGCTTCAACCTGTCATGGAACACCAGGTTCTCTAAAAGCTTCA
Source organism: Picea engelmannii (assembly GCA_009831015.1). Lineage (NCBI taxonomy): Eukaryota > Viridiplantae > Streptophyta > Pinopsida > Pinales > Pinaceae > Picea > Picea engelmannii. The sequence continues at coordinate 155,109 of ML779700.1, read as the reverse complement.
CATAGCTTTGATGATCACAATATATCACGGTTGAATTCAAAACCTGATCAGGTAGTCCATAAACCAACTTACGGAGCCACACTACTTCCGTACAAGCATCACAAACTGTAATATACTATGCTTTTGCATTACTAAGTGCAGCAGACTTATGTTTCCTGCTAGCCCATAACATTGTGGCAAATCTCAAACTGAATCATATCCAAGTAGAACTTCTTCTTTCATCTACATTCCCTACCCAATATGAATCGATAAATCCATGCAGATGTATATCATAACTCAAACATCCCATAAGGAAAATATCTGGCTGAGTATTCTCCAAATACATTAACGAGCCAATCAATTGTCGATACAGATACGGGTCTATTGGATCAGAGTCTCTCAACTTCTTCAGATCTGTTATCATGGGATTTTTCCATGGATTTGCAATCCATCATCCCAGACTTCTGAAGAACCATTTCAATATACTTCCTCTATCATAGGAAGTTTTCACAACGCTTTTGTTTTACATGAGAGGCCCTGCATCAAGTTTGCTTGAATCCATACAAGGTCTTCTTCTATCTGCATACAAGGGTCTCTTTTTGGTATACCTAAAAACCTTGAGGTTTCTCTACATATGATTTTTCTTCAATTACTCTGTTGAGAAGAACAGTCTTTACATTCATCTGGGGTAAACTCCCACCCATGGATACTCCAGGAAATATAATGGCTCGGGTAAAGGTATATCTGGTTACTAGAACAAGTTGTCATTATAGTCTTCTCCCTCCTACGGGGAGAACTCTCTATCCCTGAGTTTCTCTTTGTATATATCAATGGTTAATTTCTCACATACATTGTTCTTCATCATAGCTTCCTTCCATTCCTTATGCTTGACTACTTCTAGTGGGTTCAAACTAGTTCAATTGGTTGTTCTGACTTTTCTTTCTTTCTTGGAATCTTGATGTTCTTCCTCATATTTATCTTCAATGTTGGACTCCATGGAATATTCTACATATTACATGCCCTTATTTCCTAAAGGCTCCAACCTTCCGCTATAGGAACATAAATGTAGATGGATAACCAAGGATATTCAAGTCTTCTTTTCGAAGAAGACTTCTTCTAGAGTCAAATTGAACATGTGTTGTTTATCATGGTTGCTACTTCCAATGAAGAACATGGATGGATACTTCATAGTCTTTACAGATTCTTCTTCAATGGATCATATCGTTGGCGATTAGATCCCTCTTGATCCCAGCTTCATTCTTGAATGAGAAATATGCATGCTCTTCTTTTGGAATTATGTGATCATCTCCCTCCATCTGAGAGAGTCCATGCTTTCATTTGTTGCGTCTTGTCTTTTATTTCTACGAAGTGTCACAAACCTGTTATGGTTTCCTTTTGATTTTTGACTTCCTTCGAGTCTGACTCTTCTAAGTCTCTTTAAGTTTGTTTCTATCTGTTATGATTGTTGCCCATCTGGCAATTGTTGCAAGCATTCTGTCATCCTTATAAACTTCTTCTATGATAGCTTCTGCAAAAATATTTCACAAGGGTACATGCCTGGAAAGACATCTTCATGATAGAATTCATGAAATAACATGCCTGAGACAACAATAACTACAGTGTTTCTGATACAACGTATTTCATATGAAGGATAGTTTCTTGGTAGCATTAGTAAGATGATCTAGTTTGAGAACAATAACAAGAAAAATATCCTAGAGTAGGTGTTAGTTTATATTTGCAAATAAGTACAATAAGTATCTATATCAATAGTATTCATATGCAATCAAGTATTCATTGCACCTAGCAATAATAGAATCTTTCAAAGACTACTTTCACAATTTGTAATGTAGTAACTATCACCTTTTATATACACAAATTTGAAGCTTAACAATTTAATCAAACCTAGAACCTAAAGCAATAATTGCTATGGAGGGTGCATTTGTTCTTCTGAATGCACTGAATCCAAGATTACAGCTTGGACAAAATCTCTAGTACTTTCCCTGCAAAAATATGCATGTTTTGCTATAACTTAGATAGAATATACAAGTGCATACCTTTGAAACCTCGTAGCATCATCCAAATTGTCTTCCAATATGAAACTAGATACCATCTTGAAAAGAAGAGATTAGAAACTCAATCAGAAGATTCAATGTTTGGAACAAGCTAGAAACTCTAAAATTTCAACTTTGACCACAAAATCAATTTGACCAAAAGTCAACCTTTGACTTTGACTTTGACCTTGACCAAAGATTCAAACCTAACATTTTTTATGGATGAGAGTACCAATAGGTGCACTAGGCTAGGGCACACTAGGATGTCAAGGAATTAGGTAAAATGCTTCACCAAAAGTGCTTGAACACAAGGGTTAGGGTTTGTTACAGTTGCATAATCAGAAAACCTAGTTGTAGTTGTAACTGGTGCCATAACAAGCTCAACATATAACTTCCCAATCTATCTTCTAGTGGTTATACTGTCTGAATATAGTGTGGTCCCATAACCTGTTAGAAATAAAGGGATGTGCACGTTTTTCCATAGACAATATAGCAATATTTTCACCCAACCATAGGCATAAAGGCCACCCCTAGCACCTTAATCTTGACAGACAGAATAATTCTGGTAGCAGACCAATATCCAACCAAGGCTAGCACACCTTTCTCCAAGGGTAGCACACCAATCAAGAATAACCAGAAACCAGGAAGAAAGTCCAAACCATCAACAAGAGAAATTCCAAACCATAACCAAGATTCCAGTTCCAGCTGCACTCCCTCTCCAAACTTGTTCACCACTAGTCCTCATGTGGTTTTGAGAGTGAAAGTGACAAATGAGCTCTAGCGCCCTCTATTTATATTGTTATATCTCACTTGATTGGGCCAACTTCTATTTATAAAGGCTAATAACTCAATATTAAATATTCTCTTGTGTTGACTCAATGTCTTCTAGGGTTATTATCCAACGTTTTAGGGTTTCTCTTTCTTGCGAATTATTCTAGTCTTGTCAAAGGTTACATGTGGAAGTTAATACCTCCTGCAGATACCATAATATCAACATGCATATCCCTGATTTTCTAAACCTGGACCATTCACCTAATTGGGCCATTCCTCTTGAACTAATCATACTGCAACCTAGAGAGAATGAGTTTGCATAGGGAATGACTATCTAGACCATTTCCTATGGAAATGATTGTCCTGCACCAAGCTCCAAAATGAACCATTCTTCGAACCTTCTCCAACTATGAACTTTGAAAGAATAATTGTTGGGCGAGGCAGACCATTCTACTTGACCACTACTCGAAGTGATTGCCAAGAAGAATGATTGTTCTAAACCATTCCCCCACACTGGTTACAAGGGGAATCGTTTTCTATGATACATTAGCAATCTATCATACCATTTTCATTACGAAAATGATTGTCTGATCTGGACCATTTTTCGAACTGGAAAATTATTGTCCGTCAGAAATCTCGAACCACTTTCCAGACTAGAGAGAAATTGCCCAAACTGGACCATTTTACGAACTGGAAAATGAATTTCCATAAATCAATAACATATCAATGCTCCCTCCCAACCTATGAGTAATCACTTCCTTTTTCAATAAGGAATTCATCTCCACGAGCCTTGGCTTGTCTCTTAAGTACGCAAATTTTTCATCTTGGACAGAGGCTTTACCAAAATATTTTTATCTACTCATCTGTGGAGATATATTGGAGAACCGCTTCTCCCCTCTAGACTTTATCACAGAGAATATAATGCTTGATCTCAATGTGCTTCAACCTGTCATGGAACACCAGTTTCTCTGAAAGCTTCACAGAGCTCTGATCATCACAATATATCATGGTCGAATTCAGCACCTGATCAGACAGTCCAGAAACCAACTTACAGAGCTACATTGCTTATGTACAAGCATCACAACCTGCAATATACTCTTATTTTGCAGTGTTGAGTGAAACAGAATTATGTGTCCTTCTAGCCCATGACATTGTGGCAAAGCTCAAACTGAAATATATCCAAGTAGCACTTATTTTTTCATATGCACTCCCTACCTAATATGAATCAATAAATCCATGCAGTTGTATATCATATCTCAAACATCCCACAAGGAAAATATTTGGTTGAGTATTTTCCAAATACATTAACGAGCCAATCAATTTTCGATACAGAGATGTGTCTACTTGGATCAGAGTCTCTCAACTTCTTCAAATCTGTCATCGTGAGAGTTTTCCATGGATTTGCAATCCATCATCCTGGACTTCTGAAGAACCATTTCAATACACTTCCTCTGTCATAGGAAGTTTTCACCACACTTTTGTTGTACATGAGAGGCTCTACACCAAGTTTTCTTGAATCCATACAAGGTCTTCTTCCATCTGCATACAAGGGTCTCTTTCTGGTATACCTCAAAACCTTGAGGTTGCTCTACATATGCTTCTTCTTCAATTACTTTGTTGTTCTTTACATTCATTTGATGTAAACTCCAACCAATTGATACTACAGGAGATATAATAGCTCAGGTAGAGGTATGTCTAGTTATTGGAACAAGTTATCATCATAGTCTTCTCCCTTCTTCTGGGAGAACCCTCTAGCCTTGAGTCTTGCCTTGTATCTATAAATGCTTAAGCCTTTTTCACAATTTATCTCATACATTGTTCTTCATCATGGCTTCCTTCCATTCCTTCTGCTTGACTGCTTCTAGTGGATTCAAATTGGTTCAATTGGTTGTTATGACTTTTTCTTTCTTTCTTGGAATATTCATGTTCTTCCTCATGTTTTCCTTCAATGTTGGAGTCCGTGGAATCTTCTATAGATTACATGCCCTTCTTTCTTGAAGGATCCAACCTTTCGTCATAGGAACATAAATGTAGATGGACAACCAAGGATATTCAAGGCTTCTTTTCGAACAAAACTTCTTCTAGAGTCAATTTGAACACGTGTTTCTTATCATGGTTCCTTCTTCCAATGAAGAACATGGACAGATACTTCATGGTATTCACAGATTCTTCAATGGATCATATCGTTGGGGATTAGCTCCCTCCTAATCCCAACTTCATGCCTGAATGAGAAATATGTTTCTCTTCTTTTGTAATTATGTGATCAGCTCCCTCCATCTGAGAGAGTCCATTCTTATGTTTGTTGCATCTCTCTTTGTTTTCTGCAAAGTGTCACAAGATTGTTTTGTTTTCCTTTTGATTTATGACTTCCTTTGAGTCTGGCTCCTCTGAGTATCTTTAAGTTTGTTTCTATCTATTTTGATTGCTTCCCATCTAGCAGTTGTGTCATCATTATAAACTTCTTCTATGACATCTTTTGCAGGGATTGTCCATCACAAGGGTACCTGCCTAGAACAAGAACAACAAGAGAAAACAAGAAATATCTATCTAGAGGAGATGTTAGTTCAACTTGTGAACAAGTACAATAAGCATATATATCAATAGTATTGATATGCAGTCGAGTATTCATTGCACCTAGCAATAATAGAATATTTCAAAGACTGCTTTCACAATTTGTAATGTAGCAATTATCACCCTTGATATACACAAATTTGAAGCTTAACAATTTAATCAAACCTGGAACCTGAAGCCTCAACTGCTATGGAGGTGTGCTTGCTCCTCTGAATGCACTGAAACCAAGATTACAGCTTGGAAAAGATATATAGTACTTTCCCTGCAAACACACTCATGTTTTGCTAGATGATATAACATATACAAGTGCATACCTTTGAAGTCTTGTAGCATCGTCCAGCTTGTCTTCCAAATCTGAAACTAGATATCGTCTTGACAGAAAGAAATTAGGAACTCAATTAGAAGATTCAATGATTAAAACAAGCTAGAAACTCTAAAATTTAAAATTTCACCACAAAATCAATTTGACCATAAGTCAGCCTTTGACTTTGACTTTGACCAGTCAACCTTTGACTTCGACCAAAAATTCAAACCTGGCGTTTTTCTTAGTTGAGGGTACCAAGAGGTGCACTAGGCTAGGGCACACTAGGATGTCAAGGAATTAGATCAAACGCTTCATTAGAAGTGCTCGAACACATGGGTTAGGGTTTGTTGCAGCTGCATAATCAGAAAACCTAGTTGCACCTGTAACTGGTGCCACAACGAGCTTAACAAATAACTTCCCAATCTATCTTCCGGTGGTTAGACTGTCTGGGGATAGTGTGGGCCCATAACTTGTTAGAATGAAAGATATGTACTCATTTTTTTATAGACAATATAGCAATATTGTCACCCAACCGTAGGTACAAAGGCCACCCTCGAGCACCTTAACCTTGACAGACAAAATAATTTCGATAGCAGACCAATAGCCAACCAAGGCTAGCGCACCTTTCTTCAAGGGTAGTGCACCAAGAAATAATAACCAGAAACCAAGCATAAATTCCAAACCATAACCAAGAGACTAAGTCCAACCAAAAGCCAAAATCCCAGTTGCAGCTGCACTTCCTCTCCAAACTTGCGCACCACTAGTTATCATCCAATGTTTTAGGGTTTCTCTTGCTTCCCGGAATATTATAGTCTTGTCAAAGGTTACATGTGGAGGTAAACACCTCCCACAGCTACCATAATATCAACGAAAATGACCTTTACAATGTTGGAGATGTGAAGAAGCACATTTGTTGAGAAATTGTCCCCACTAGCAACATGAAAATCGGAGGGTGTATAATGTGCAAGAAGAAGCTACAATCAATGGCGTAGCTAGAAGTGTGTCGAGAATTTATGCGGTTGTAGAGATTCAGAAAGAAGACCACCAAGCCTCTATGGTGGAATTCGAAGGTATTATTACTGAAAAAAATCGTCTCTATTTTAATTAGCCTAGGAGAGGCATGTTCCTTACAGAAAAATAATCATGCCAAAGCATGGTTGGTTTAGTTAGCCACTGGAGCAAAGAGAAAAGTGGTTGAGGTAGTTGAATCATGTCCACTTGAAATGGATGGATTGCAGACTTGGGAAATTTTGAATATCCTACCCCTAGTCTCATATGACGTGTTTTTAGGTGTGGATTGGTTAGATGCCCATAGGGAAAAGTTAAATTGTTATGAGAAAATTTTGGAATGTGAAGATGAGAAAGGAAATACAAGGATTTTGCAAGGTATTCGGAAGCCAGTTTCCGTGAAGAAAATATCAATGTTGCAGCTCAAGAAGTTCAGCAGAAAAGGGCATCCCTTATATTCTATACAAATATTAAAATCAATAGAAAGAAAAGAGCCAAAGGTTGAAGATCACCCTATACTATGGGAGTTCAGAAATGTGTTTTCAGGGGAAGTGCCTGGATTGCCTCTGAAAAGATATCTCAATTTTTCAATAGATCTGGTGCCTGGGGAAGTATCGACATCAAAACTGCCTTATAGGATGAGCACACCAGAACCTTTAGCTTCACCTTCAACTCTACCAGCATTGACAGTTCCTTACAGGATGAGCACACCAGAGTTGGTAGAGTTGAACGTGCAGCTAAAGGAAATGTTGGATAAAGGTTACATCAGGCTGAGTGCATCCCTTGGGGAGCACCAACCCTAATTGTAAATAAGAAGGATGGAACCTTGATACTATGCATCAACTATAGGCAGTTGAACAAGATGACCATCAAGAACAAGTACCCTTTGCCTAGGATAGATGATATTTTTTATCAGCTCAGGGGAGCTGCAGTTTTCTCAAAGATTGATCTAAGGTTAGGATATCACCAAGTCAAAATCAAGGATGAGGACATCCACAAGAAACCCTTTAGGAAAAGGTATGGGCACTATGAGTTTGGTGTGGTACCATTTGGGCTTACAAATGCACCAACTACATTCATGTGTTTGATGAATAGTGTGCTCAGCAAATATGTAGGCAAGTATGTCTTAGTGTTTGTGGATGACATTTTGGTGTATTCCAAGAACCGAGAGGAGCATGAAGAACGTCTCAGAATGGTGTTACGGGTGTTAAGAGAACACCAATTGTATGTTAAGCTCAGCAAGTGTGTTTTATTTCAAGGAGAAATCCAATATTTAGGTCATATAATCTCAACTGAAGGAGTGGCAGTGGACCCCAAAAAGATCATGGAATCATGGATTTTCTTGCCCCTAGAAATGTGATAGAAGTAATATCATTTATGGGATTGATTGGGTATTACAAAAGGTTCATAAAGGGATTTTCCAAGATTGTAAATCCTATTACTTCATTGCAAAGAAAAGGGAAGAAATTTGTATGGTCACCAGAATCTGAAAATAGCTCCCAATAGCTAAAGCATCTAGTAACTAATTCCCTTGTTCTAAATATTACGGACCCAGAAAAGGATTTCTTGGTTTGCATAGATGCTTGCAAAGAAGGACTCGGTGGAGTTCTCATGCAATAAGGGCAAGTGATTTGTTACGAATCACGAAAAAATAAATGAGCATGAGCAAAAGTATGTTACCCACGTTTTGGAGTTAGAAAAAATCGTGCATGCCTTGAATATGCGAAGGCACTACTTGCTCGAGAGAAGATTTATCCTAATGTCAAACCATTATGGTCTGAAGTACCTATTCAACCATCCAAGGTTGAATGCCAGACATGTCAGGTGGATGGCGCAGATCAGTGAGTTTGATTTTGAAATCAAACACATTAAATGGAAAGAGAATAGAGTGGCAGGTACACTCAACCGAAGTGTGCACGTTATACACTTAGCATCAATGAATGTAGGAGAGTCTAACATTTATTAGAGGACTAAGACCCTCTTATAGGAAGATGAGTTCTTCAATCAAGTGAAGGAATGGTTATGGAAAGAACCCAAGGAAAAGAGGTATGAAGGATATCAACTTGGGGATGATAGCATGATGTTGTATAACGACAAGTTGTATGTGTCTAATTCAACATATTTTAGGTACTTGATTATGGATGAGTACCATAGAAGACCATATGCAGGTCACCCTAGTTACCAGAAAATGGTGACAGCAGTTAGACAACTATATTATTGGATTGGAATGAAGCAGGACATTTCTCAACACATTGAAAAATGTTTAGAGTGCTAATAGGTGAAAGTTGAGAACAGACAACATGTTGGATTATTGCAGCCTTTCCAGATTCTAGAGTGGAAATGGGAAATAATTTCCATGGATTTTATTACAGGATTGTCAAAGACAATCAAACAACATGACGTGATCATGGTTGTAGTGGATAAGTTAAGCAAGGCAGCTCACTATAAAATCTTTTTTTTAAGCCATGGAAATTGCTAACATTTTTTATCAAAGAAAGTTTTATATTGCACAGATTGCCTAAAACCATAATCTCGGACAGAGATGTTAAGTTCACCTCGAATTTCTAGAAAATATTGTTAGTAGGCTTGGAAACAAAGTTGGCATTTAGCACGGCCTACCATCCTCAAACAGATTGTCAGACTGAAAGGGTGAAAAGAATATGGAAATACATGTTACGAATGCATGTTATACAACAACCCAAGCAATGGTAAGAGTATGTACCCCTAGTAGAGTTTTCCTATAAAAATGGTTATCATGAATAATTTTAAATGGGCTTGTCTGACGTTATGTATGGAAGAAAGTGTAGAGTTCCAATTAGATGGGGCAGTCCAATGGACAAAATCACACTTGGACCAGAATTGTTGAAATAAATGGAACATGCCATGGTTAAGATAAGGCAAAACTTGAAGGTTTCCCAAGATAGACAAAAGAGATATGTTGATAGCAAGGGTGAAAATAATATGGGAAGACATGTTATGAATGCATGTTATACAACAACCCAAGCAATGGTAAGAGTATATACCCCTAGTAGAGTTTTCCTATAAAAATGGTTATCATGAATCATTTTAAATGGGCTTGTCTGACGTTATGTATGGAAGAAAGTGTAGAGTTCCAATTAGATGGGGCAGTCCAGTGGACAAAATCACACTTGGACCAGAATTGTTGAAATAAATGAAACATGCCATGGTTAAGATAAGGCAAAACTTGAAGGTTTCCCAAGATAGACAAAAGAGATATGTTGATAGCAAAAGAACTCAGAGATTTCAAAGTAGGATACCATGTGTATCTCTAAGTGAAACCCAAAATAAGTTCCCTAAGAATGGGAGTGTGTGCTAAGTTATCACCCAGACATTGTGGACCATTTGAACTCCTAGAGATAATAGGAACAGTAGCATACAAACTTTCATTACCACCTATTGTTAGAGCTCATAATTTGTTCCATGTATCTTTGTTAAAGAAGAATGTACATGACCCTAATCATGTAATTGACTGGATTGTGATACATGTGGAACCAGAAGGAGACTTCCATCCCGAACCCCAATGCATCCTGGACAGGAAAGAAACAATGCTCTGGAACCGAGTCATCATGCAGGTCAAGGTGCAATGGAAGCACTTTGCAGCAGATGAAGCTACATGGGAGCTAGAAGATGCCATGACATTGGCATACCCATTTTAGTTAACTATATAATTGTATATACATGGTGTTTTAAACAATGAGGATGGTGTTTCTTTTAAGGGGGAGGGGAATGTAACACCATGTTTTCCCCCAAGACTGTAATTATGCTAATATCTCATATATTTGTGTTATCGAGCATGTAATTATGTTTCAATTTAATGAAAACACCAAACCACTGACTGAGAGGGAACAACCTTGACAGTATTGGCCATGATACACCAAAGGGAATTGATGAAGCATAGATTGATTGAATGGTTGGGTTAAGAGGAGTTGCAATGTATTAAGTGAGAAAAACATGAAGCTTGTTCGACAAGCTAGCTTTTGCTTGCAAAGCATGGGCACACACCCACCAGCGTACCAGGACTGTAAGGATCCACGTGATCAGTAAAAGAAGTCACAGTGGTAGTTGGAATAGTTAATGATTGTTGGGAGTTGGTTCTTGAAGAAGGAAGGGCCAATTGACTGACTAACAATAGGACACCACGGGTTTTCCCCTTCAAATGGGGAACAACAGAATACAGGTTGCGTCGGTAGGAAGGCCACGGGAATCCAAAGGAGAGCGATGGAGGAAGAGACACACGGGAGAAGCAGAATAGACAGACCGTCAATGGTGGCATCGTAAGACAAAACGCGAAGAGGGTTCTGAGATGGAGTAAGTGATTGACAAACTCACAAGATGAGAAGCATAGTTTGGAGAAGCATTCAAAAATGCATATTGAAAAAGAGTTGATTCAAAGAAGAGATTTCCTTGAAAAAAATAGGAATCTTTTCTGAGTTATTGATGATCACCGTGAACAAAGAATACACGGATCCAGACTGGAGTAAGAAGGACTACAGCTTGGTGCTTACTAGACAGAAACTAGAATTGGTAAGGGGAGGTCACTGAGGGACTGTTCAACAGAGAAGGGAGTCCCTTGTGCAAAGGAAATCCAATTGACAAACCACTTGATAAACATGTGGAGTTCCTGAGCCCAATGGGAAGGGGGGGAATTTTTTTGTGTTAGAGGAGGAAGGACAGTAACCTTCCTGGATCATCTCAAGTTTGGAAATCCAGTTGACTCGTTCCCCTGGTGGTATCATGGCTTGGCACAGGGGTGGCATACTATAGAAAGGCACTCTACAATATGTCCTAAGTTTGGGAGGAAAGTCGTCCTCTCTCAATCAGTTGGTGTTTGGATATTTCTCTTATCAGATAAGTGTTTAACTTGGTTGTTTAATTGAACATGAATGATGTATGTGTGTAAATGTATAATTTTAATGGGAAATGTAAATGTTTGTAATCAATGATTTGAACTCTTGAGAAATTGGAATGTGTTGAAATGACTATTAATGGATCTGTTAAATAGTGAAAATGAATAAGTATGGAATGTTTGTGTTCCTGAGAACCTTATGGCTTTAGAGGAAAGCTTGCAAGATATGGACAAAAAAATCATCTAACCAATGATGCGGGAGTCATGATGGTCGGAGTCTTGAAACGGTCAGGACGTCTATGTGGAAATATTGCAAGATAGGAAAGATATTCCCTTTTTAATTTGAGTCACCTGCAACGGTCTTAGAGTGATTTAGAACTCTTGAAGGTTAGGACACAATCCTGCAGAACCTTGAAAAATGGCTAAGTCCCTGGGTTAAACACTGGAGGGACATGTGTTGACTCAGGAGAGTTGTGACCATTGATTCATTGGCATGAGTAAATCTAAACCCTTCATTGACAAAGGCATATCAGCGTGAGCGGGCGAGTGTCGGGACTTATAAAATTCTGACGACAACAAGGAAATTTGAAGACGGAATAAGGACCTTTGATCTATCGGAAATAACCTCGGTTAGAGTTGAGTCGTCGATGTGATGCACATCATCGTTGGAGAATAGAGAGATGGGAAGTGAGGATCGCACTAGGGAGTGTCGACGATGATAAGGCACAAGGGTTGACGAGAACCGTCGATCAGTGTTAAACGAGAGAAATCCTCCACCTTAGATCCCTAAAAATCCACTTTGAGTGATAGAAAGGGAACGATGACATCATGATGACGTGGGTTGTCGGCTTGGTAGTCAACGTGTCTGAGTGGTGACGGGTGTCACTAAAGGATTGTTCGGTGGACAAAAGTGGGTCCCATTGGGCGAGGAGATCCTTTGGACATTTTCTTTAAACCCTAGTCATCAGATCTACAAGTTGAGGAATCTCAATCGTCCATCGAAAGGGTGTTGGTCAGAGAGAGTGGCGGTGTCGGAGGAGGATGCACTCTGATGGGAGTACTTCGAGGAATGATCTAGACCATTGACGCTAGAGGCATAATCATCGAAGCATGGGAGTTGGTAAGGCTATGCGTTGGCCAAGAGTGTTGACGATGACGAAGGTTCGAGAAGATTAGAACCATTGATCGGCGAGGAGGCAATATTACATCTCAACCATGGATCCTTGTGGGTCTCGCATGTCCAATTAAAGAGGAGGTCAATGGCATGGGAGTTAACCACCGTGCAAGTGAGTAGCACCGACTCGATCATAATCGTTAAAGGTGAAGTCATGAGGACCATCTAATCTGAGAGCTCCCCGATAGAGATCATTGTCAAGACATTCATCGTCGAGATAACTGATGTTTCGTGGGAGGCAAACCCTGACGACGACGATAAAGGATTGAGAAGTCAAAACCATGGAGTAGTGAGCCAGGTGGCAGGCACCACATCCGCCCCATGTTAATTTCACATCAGATGGTGCAATTGCTAAGGTTCCACGTGGATTCCACATGACAATGAGGTGGATTTGAGCATGGGATCCCAGGAAACTTTTGGAGGCAATATCTTTTGACCTAGAGCTCAATTTCAAGCATGGTTATTGTCGTTGGAAATCCCTCGGTGAATCAAATCCATCTACGAGGTTTATTTAAAGAGATGACGTGCTTGGTGAAAGAGAAATTTGGACACCCCATCATCCTAAATAAGGACTATGGGGTCGAACATGTTACACTAGTGGTAAAATGACCATGAAAAGCTAGAATATAGAGTTAAACAGTGATAATAGTGAGACACATGGCCTTACAACTTCTCTATTTGTTAAGATTGTATTCGAGTAGTAGAGTATGGTTATATAAATATGTGTACAATTTTATAATGCAATGGATAGAAGTCTAGCTAATTATCAGCTAGATAAAATGTAATAAGAATTGAAGACTAGCTAGTGGGAGACAAGACTTAAGCTAGTTAAGAGGCCAAGATTTGGCCAATGGTAAGTCATATAACTCCAAGTGGGGGTTAAATTCTAGCTAGTATGAGGCTATATATAAGCTAACTAAGAAAGTTGAAGTTTAACCAATGTGAGGTTAAATGTAAGCTAGTTAAAGAGGTAATTAAAAGCTAGTGAGGGGGATCTAGTTTTGGTCGACTAGGAGGTAATTAGAAGCTAGTGAGAGAAATCTAGTTGTGGTTGACATAAGTGTAAAAATTGTGGCATTTTTATAATACAATCTTTTTAATAAAAGTACCTATTACTATTATATATTATCATAGGAATTAAACAAAATATCAATAATGGTGATGAGTCAACCCATATTTGCAAATAGTAGCCAGTGATGGTTATCCTCACGGTGCATTAACAACTAAGTTATGATAGGTTTTTCACCTTCAGAAAGAAATTAAATAATATAGTTATATCACTAAGGCAAAGTGGAGTAGCGAGGTGAAGAGAAGCAACCATTTTGAATGCCCTCTTTGGACCATGGGCCTCTGTGTACGTGTCTTACATAAGAATTAAATGGTATTTTATAATATTTTGCTTGGATGTTAGGTCAAGGGTGGCCCACATTGTAAATATTGCATGGAAGTGACACTTTTGTAATGTTGTGAATTCCTAGCAAGGACCCAGGCCCAAGACCCTAGCAATGAATATTAATCTGAATAGTAAATGTTATGCAAATATTTATGTTTCTACGTAAGTTGAACCTAATGTGCAACTGTAAGCAAAATGCAGTCAATTAAATGATATAAATTAAACATGGGAATGACTAGTAGGACAAGAGGAGGGGCTATGACTTGAACAAGTAGCATTGGAAAAAGAGAGAGTGGAGGGACATGTGTTCTCTTTCACACTTTCTCACATGTGGCTTGACCAAGAAATGCCATGAAAGAAGACGACACATCCCAACTTTTATGAAAATCTACCATTCATGTATAAAAGCTACTTTTGAAAATCTCAATTCCCTTCTTATTTAGTTGCTCTTATCTCACTAATATGTTCTCATACTACTTGTTTGTCTTATCCAACTTCCATATCTTTGCTCTTATATGTTAACCTTTTCTAATTATTGAGAATTCCTCCATTGTTCCACCATATGTGAGCACACTCCCATGTTATCAAGAAGGGGAATTACATTGGTTGTTTCTTAATGGTGTGCATGAGTATCAAAGGGAAAATAGCACGAGCATGAGAAAGGTATGTGTTAGTGTCATGATTTTCAAGGTAGGGTTAAAAGGTTTGTCAAGGGTTTGCAAAGTCATGCTTTGGTCTTGGGAAGACCAATGCATCCCTAATTGAGTCATTGAGTGTGTATGTCTTCAAAGCGTTTTGTCCCATGAAATTTTTCAAGGTCTTTGGGTCATTGGTTTAAGATTGTTGCTATAAACTCTAAAGTGGTATGTCAAAAAGAGTCAAGTCATAAAGTATAGGAGATAGGTCTTTGAAAGGGATGTCATGGAACATAATGACACATTATGAGAAGTGGAGAGTCATCAAAGGTCATCATGTTGCATGTGTTATCTTTCCAAGTGATTTTCGTACTTGGCCTGCAAAAAAGTGCACATGTTGTGTAAATTCACTACACAAATTGCTTGGCGCTACCTAAATAGACATGTCCTCCCAAATGGTCTAATCACACTTCAAATCGAGTTTTCACAGCATATGCATATCTTTCCCCTCCCATTTTTCATTGCAAAAGACCCTCTGCCATCGATCAGACTTCTTTCCCTCAGCAAATTCAAAATATCCCACTTGCTACGAAAACTCTGTCCAGCTCTCTACACATGTTTTGTATGCCCTCTACGCAAAATTCACACAGTGATCACACACTACGCATCCTTTGTTTCTCAAAATTTTGTTGTGTCAAAGATTGGGGGTTTTTGTTTCGTACCTAATAAACATCCTATGCCTATATGCATGAGATCTAAAGACTTGTTCATCATATTGTTGAGTCCTTTGATACAGTTGAGTAAACCCTAATCTGGTTTTTCGTTGTGTAAAGTCCATTGTCAAAGCCTTGGCCATTGACCCTCCTTTTCATTACCAGTCTCTGTGTTTTTATCTTACATATACAGCATCGTAACTCAAGAGAAAAAGAAATACAATAAAGGAGGCGGCATGTTAAGATATGAGCCTCAAAGCCTAAAATTGGTAAATTTTGATCCAGCATTTAGGGTTTCCTTTGAACAAGCTGGGTGCATGAGGTTTTGCGAAAAGATTCAAGGGTTCAATGTGCAAATAACAAAGAACTTTGCCCTCAACTTCAATGGTGTCCAGACGAAAATTGTTGATGTTACTTTCCAGGTATCAGAGGAGACAGTGGTTGTTGCAACCGAGATTCCAGTCCAAGGGGAGAGATGGTTTAAAGGTATGCCTCTTGATCCATTTTTCTACACTGATTTCTTGAAACCCAAGTACAAAAAGCAGAATTTCGATGCTACTATCCCAAGAGAATGCATTTTGGAGCATTATGAAAAATTATTAAGAGTCGTGCAACGATATTTCACTTGTGAGGGCAGATTTGACATAGTATACCAATATCATATTAGGATTTTAATGCATTTCACAGGAAATAATCTTTTAAATTTACCTTTTTACCTATACAAAAGCTTAGGTAAAATGTCAGACAGAGTACAGGCTAGGCACAATGAGCTTAAAACCAGTTTGTTTCATTTCTCTCTGGTAAAGTTACTAGTGTTGGAAGAACTCAAGAAATTGAACAAAGATTGGGACTCTTTCTTAGCTTCAGCAAACATTCATTTAGACCCCAAAAGAGACACCCCCTCATCTGCTGAGAAAGTGGCTTCTAAAGATTCAAATGGAAAAGAGAAAAGGTCAGCAGAACAGAGCATAGGAAAGGGAAAAGAAATTGAAGATTCTTCACCAAGCCAGCAAGCTAAGAAGAAAGGTAGAAAGCTACACTTTGTTGATGAGGTGGATGAAACACCAAAATTGAGTAGTCCAAACACAAGGTCGGGTGCCAAAACACTGCATGTACCTACCCTGCATACACAATTTGTTGAACCTACAGCGCAAGAAGTGGATAAAGATCAGTGTAGTCAAGAGAGAAAGACAAAATAATCAAAGAGTTGCAAGATCAACTCAAAGAAGCTCAATATGTCATAGCTCAGTCCTATCATGAAAGCAGGGAGATGAAGAAGAAATTGGTTGAAAAGGTTTCCAATACTCAAACACCACAGGATGCAATAGGTTTGAAGAATGAATCAACTTCAAAGGTTCTAGAAGGTTCTAAAGGGAAAGAAATCAAGCAAAGTTCTAAAACAATGGAGTTTACTAAACCTGCAGTCCCTTTAACAAGATCCTCAGCCAGAAGGATAAGTTCATAATACAAGCCTGTAAAAGAAACACATGCACAGGACCAGCTTGTATTAATTGAAAAGATCCATACTTAACATGGAGGGTGAGAAAGCTGTCAAGTGGCTCAACAAGCAATTAAGGGAAGCACAGGATCTAATTATCCAGCGTAGAGAACAGAACAGAACAGCAGAACTAAAGTTTAAAAAACACCTCCAGGAATGTGGACCAGCCATCAACAACGCATGTACAGCGCTTTCAAATGCCCAGTGAAAGTTAAGAAGAAATGCACTTTTGTATAGGCAAGTGGGAAACTTGAAAAGACAGAATTTGTCATTGAGGAAAGAAAATAGGTCTCTGAAACTAAAGATAAAGGTTGATGATGAAGCCAGGGGAAAGTTGGACATACTTGCAGAGGTGGCTAAAATATGGTTTTCATGTTTTCACAGTTGTCTTTTGACCAATTAAGGGTTAGTCTGTTTTGATTTTTGTCTGGAAAAGTAGCATTGTATAGAACTTGCGTAGCGATCTCACGCTACGCAAGTGGTGTGAGTTCACAAATGATTAAAAGACAATGGGTAATGCTTGATGGATGATATAACAATCATTTTTAGCCTCTAGAAATTTTGCGGCCACCACCTAAATGAAGTTTATTGAAGAAGACCAATTTGTTGTGTAAACTCGCTATGCAACAGCTGTAGGTTACAGTTACACATCGAGCTTCAGCAAATCGCTACGCAAGTGTGTAAGGGAGTTTGTTCAACGTTCAAATCAACACTAGATTTCTCTCCAACTGTGCTAGATGTTGTTGATTGCAGCTTCATGAGACATTCTCCAAGTCGTTCTCCTCTGGACTGAATTGAGACGATCTGTGTGAGAGAGCCTATGTGATCGGTGTGTCGTTCTCCTCTGGATTGAGTTGAGACGATGTGTGTCGATGTGATGGGTGTGTCATACTCCTCTGGACTGAATTGGGATGACGTGTGGTCTCTTGTCTGACTCCTCTGGACTGAGTTGAGACCACTTGAGATGGTCTCTTGTCTTACTCCTGTGGACTTAGTTGAATCGACCTGAGATGGATCTCCAGATGGTACTCCTATGGACTTAGTTGAGTTGATCTGTTGAGAGTGATGTCCCTGTGGCTGAGCATAGGTGGACGTGTCCCTAGTGGTTGAGCACTAGAGGATGTGTGAGATCCTTGCTATATTGTCTAAGAGTAAGATTTGTTGTAACTCTAATTTGTGTTGTAAAGGGTACAAGTTGGCCCCACCATGTAAAAGATAATTAATATTGTGTAATGGTTAATTATATTTCTGAGTTGTATAGGGCGGCCATATTGTGCCAATAGACACACCTATTGTTGTGTGAGGTCATGTATAAATAAAGAGATATACATCCCCATTGTGGATCATATCTCATACTCATTGTAACATTCTCTCAAGCTAAGTGTACGACTGAAGTGCACACTTCTCTTGGGCGCAAGTTTCAAGGTCATAGAAGCACCCTCATGTGTGCATTAGGGTTTCATGGTGTGGGGGATCTTCTCTCGACTCTACAACAAAGGATTGATGGGTTTTTTCCTTGATTGAGAAGGGTTTTCCCAGGATAACTTCTTGTGTTCTTGTGCATGGTTATTCTTCTTGTGATCTTGGTTATTGCAGCGATTGCATATGGTATTGTTGCATTGTTTATGATTCAAGTTCATGCTAAATTGAATTAAACTACATGTGCTTGAGTCATCACTGAGCTAAGCATTAGAAAATTCACCACTAGACGACTCACATCAGTTTCAAAGTCAAAAATATACTGGAGAATATTTTTTGTCAAGATATTGTTATGCATTAAATATGGTCAAAGCGAACTTCTATTTTTAACAAGTAGTTTGGAGTTTGTACCTTCTTTGATGTAACCAGATCCAAGATTAAAGGATAGTAGTGAAGTTCGACTTCTCTAGCTTAGGGATGTATTTTGTTTATGTATTTGATCATTTTGAATGTAAAAAGGGTTGGCAGAAGCACAAAAGACATTTGTCTTGAATATATTGTAAATTTTCTGAAGTTAAATGAAAGATTAGTGCAAAAGTCCAGTACTATCCATATCAGAGATTCTTGTGGTGGTGATCTGAAGTGTGTGTTCTCTTTCATGTATGTATTTCTTGTTTTCTTCTCTTTTCATCTGCAATTCTTATATGCTTAGATTGGAAAGCTAATGGTCTGAAATTCATCTGATATTGATGTTTTAGATTCAAGCGATTTAAGCATTGTCATTTCTTCTTAACTCAATCAAAACTCATCTTAATTGGTGCTTTGAATGTTGTTATTTGTTTTTCTCCTACTTCCATCATATAACAACAATTTAAAAAAAAACTGAAAGATTATCACCTATCTAACCTCTGTTTCTTGATAGTTCTACCTACCAGTCACTGATTGTTCTATTTGCTTCAAAGTTGACACCATTGCCCAACAGATTATTTTTCCTTCTTGCCATCAAAATTCATAAATTTATTCCTTTAAACAAAGATCTAGCCACTGATCCTCAAAAGAAAACTTATCTTTCAAAGACCAAGTGACAAGAGAGATCCCTCTCTGAACTGGAAGGGTTAGTTTCAGTTCTAAAGTGGTTTTGTGGTTACCTTTGTGATTTGCTTCCTCAGCCAAGCAATTTACATAGTACTAACAGTATGCATACAAGAATAGTACTAACAGTACGCATACAAGAATCCCCAGCTATCTAGGAAGAATTGAGAAGTGGCTTGGCACAAGGTGAGATCGACTCACTAAGACTTCTTGCATCTATGGAGAGATGACAATGAAGAGAAAAATCAGAACACGTTGTGGGGGTATTTTGTGGTGTTTTGACCCTCTTGTTTAGCAAGAAGATTGGCAAGGGAATGTTTGTCTAGCACATAGACTAGCAAGTGCTTAGTCGATTGTTATAGTGTTTCCTTTGAGTATACATGAATCATTCTCTTTTGTTTCTAGTACCTAGTCGAAGAAAGTGTAATGATGAGTGAGTTGTGAGTCTATGCTTGTGAGAGTACACATTGCCCTTGTTAGTTCATAGCATAGACTTAGGGTTGGCAATCGAACAAGGATTGCATATGGTTGTGAAAAAACATTCCATAGTCATTCCATATGTTAAAAAATTACTTGCAAATAATATGGTGTATTTCATTTATAGTTATAAATACTTACAAGTTATGTCTTCAAGAAATTATGCTCTCAAAATTTGTGTATTCAACATGTGCCTCTACATGGTTAGTGGATTTATAATTCTAAAGTTAATGCACTTCTAAATTGCATGCCTAACTTACTTTCTGGGTTGTATGAGGACATATCAGTGCCATCAAGGTGAAAAAATGGATAAGTCAAAAAAAATGGAAGATTATCTAAGCGATGCTTCAATGTATGTATAAATTTGAATGATTAGGGACCCCTCAAGGAACAAGAAAATATTTTCAAGTGGCATTCTGAGTTGCTTAAAAATGGAATGATTGAGGTTCATGGTGAAGTCTGAAAATTTCACAGATTTCTGTGAGTCCTATTCTATCCAAAGAAGAGGAATGTTATTCCCTCTAGTAAAGGCTTTGACATGTCCTTCTATCCCAATGACAGCAAAAGCATTAACACGACCTTCCAGATGAGAAAGAATTAATAAATTTTCCCAGGTCTCAAACAGAATTATCAAATGAGCACAAAAATATCCTGAGACCCACTTTGTCTAATCAAGGCATTAAGTCATTAACCTATCTACTAAAGAAAATGAAGTGATTAAATAAGTGTTGAGTTAAATGATTAGAAAACACAGTTAGCCCATCTACTAAAGAAAATGAAGTGATTAAATTAGTGTTAAGCTAAATGATCAGAAAACGCAGTTCACCCCTCTACTAAAGAAAATGAAGTGATTAAAAATAAGTGATCAAGTGAATAAAAAATTCTCCAAGTCTCATTGAGCATATGTTGAACCTGTGCCAATTGTTGTGGACTCCGGTGGAAAAGTATATTTCGCTGTAGTGAAAGAACAAAGGCGATAAAGGCAAAGACGAGAACCCGAGGATCAAAAACAACTATCCTCTACCTCTACTTTCTTACAATCCCCTGAGAGTTCTCATGAAAGTGAAAAGAGAAGTAGATACAAAGAGATGTTCTCCCAAATAAAATCAAAAAAAGCAAAGCCACCTAACTTCGATAGAGACGTGAAAACTATGCAAGAAGAGGTTTAGTTGCTGGGAATAAAGAAACGCTTCCAATTGTATAGCTATATAGGAAGTCAGAAGGAAAAATTAGCAATCTCCAACCTTACAAGGAAAGCTTCATCGTGGATCGAGCACCACCAAAAAGTGAAGAAAATCAGAGAATGGAAGTCACCCAAAAACTCAAGATATTTTGCATGAAAAATGGCTAAGTATGATAGAAAGTCCATGAAAATTTTGACATATGTCTCCTACATCAAGGATGAACAATGGAAGCTGAACTGTTTCTAGAGCCACGGAGCCAAAGGCATCAAAAGAGGTTTTTGCAAAATCCCCTCCAAAGAGAAGCAAGCTTTACATGAGAAATCGAAAGATAAGAATAGGGAGAAGCAAGAGAAGACGCAAAAGAGGTATGAACCTTCTTCAGTGCTAATCAGAGTACTGTACATCCAAACCAACCAGTGCAGTGCAAAACTCATTGCAAGGACAGATGAAAGAAATTTAGGAACTGTACAGTATTCTGTGTGGAGAGAGATTCATTATTCCAGACACTGATTGTGAAGAAAGGGAAATGCTAAAGGTGTTAGCAATGTGTGAGAAGCATATATTTTGGGCAATATTGCTAGTGTGCCCAAAGATCGACAGATAGACGATCAGTGTGCCATACTAGAGATTCCAAGTAAGATTCAAAGTCAATCTATTTCTACCTAGTTATAGTTCTGTTTCCCCTTAATTAATAGAAAGTTACAAGTCAAACAAGTTCAGCATAGCAAGTTGTTGTTAGACTTGTTAGCCATTAGCACAAAGGGTCACATAAATGAAATAATGACTCGGATGTCCCTTGGAAATGATGTCTTAATCACCATGGATTGGTTGGAGCCAGAGTCAGAGTCTATTGCTATAGTAAAGATTTTGATTGCAACGATGATGAAGGGAATACAAAAACTGTTCAAGACGTTCCTAGGCTTATATCCATAAGTCCGATGGCAGGGAATATGAAAACTGTTCAAGACAATCCTAGGCTTATATCCATAAGTCAGATAGAAGTTATGCCACTGAAAAAGCACATCAGGGAGCATTGCCAATTGGTTGCAGTGTGTGTTAAACCCCAGTGATGGAAGTACCTAGACTTGAAGACTTCCATTGTTGCAAGAATTCAAGGACATTTTTCTAGAGGATGAGCACAAGTAGCACTTGGCACTAGAGGATGAGCACGAGGAGCACTTGGCACTTGTTTTAAAGATGTTTGGAGAACTCAAGTTGTATGCAAAGTTAAAGTGTGAAATTTATCAAAACCTTGTCCATTACCTAGAATTATCATATATCATATATCATATATGAAGAAGGTACATCAGCTGATCCAAAAAGGATAAAGGCAATCCTGGAGTTCTTTTTTGGAATTGTCATGTTATATCATGGGTATAAAGAACCCAATAATGCTGGTAGACAAATAAACCTCAGTCAATAATCTTTAGAATCTAGCATGAAAGTGTTTGGACAATCTTGAAAATCGCTTTTTTGGGTGGTTTTTTGGGTAACAGTATGAATGGTTGTATGGATTTATTATGGGTAGTTATGGATTCCAGAGGCATTAGATGCCTCAAGACTTGGAAGATGTAATTTCCACGGGATTTAGTAAACAATAACATAAAACTTTATTTTAGTAAAAACAAAAGGTCCCTGATAAGATCCTGTGTGTAATGCTTTAAGTATATATTTTATGTATTTAACTTTGAATTTGAGTAATGAAGCTCTGTTTAGAAGCACATTATAAAGTGCAAAGCTATCAATATAAAGACTAGCGGCACTTCAATCCCCAAAGTATTTGGTATCAGTAGATATAGAGGGAACTTTAGAGGACAAATTTTGATCTCAAAGCAAATCTGGTATGATAACAAATTATCCATCATTTCTTATTAGATCTGAAGTCCAAAGACTACAGGGCACATTTTAAAGACTAGTCAGGTATACTAAAAAAATTGATCATTTGGCCTCAAAGACTAATCCATAAAAAATTTGAATCAAAACAATAACTATAATAACTTCAAGGCTCAATGATACATCTTCTGCAATAATACTTCATCTTCCACAAACAATCCATGGTATTACAACGCAAATTCAACAGCTAAAATCAAGCAAGTACGAGATCATAGATCACTCTCTCTGACAATAACCGTTGCCTTCTTAGAAATACATACGTGCAATGGTTTAAAAAGAAATTGAATAGCTATCCTTGAAGAGAAAACACAAGATAACTCCCAAACTATTCTCTCTAAGCCACCACATTTAATGCACCAGAATAAAGGCACATCTACAATAAAATTGTGGTATACTGGTAGCCGTAAGCTTCAAGATCTGATCCATGCTGAGATTCCAATCTACTTCAAGGAAAAAATTTGACTTTGAGAATAATAATTTTAAAACCATCATTTTAATAATGATGTTTCCAGTCATTACTAAATCACATATCCATGATTCTAAATTATATAAATTGCTAAAATGAAAATACAGAAAAGCTGCATTTCTGGAGGTTTTAAAATGTTTAACAGGAGGAAATTAATGAGAGGTACCTGTATGCAAGCTGGGGCCTTAGATAAAAGGTACTTTAAGCAAGATAATTGACAGTTATTATGTATGGTATCATAGAAATTGATGATTCTCCAACTCTAGTACAAATGCAAGGACTACCAAAAGGAAAGGAAAATCAGCATAAGATTAGTATCCTCAAAGATAATCCGTGGTAAGTATCCATATTTTAGATGGGGCCTTAGATAAGGTACTTTAAGCAAGATAATTGACACTTGCTATGTATGGTATCATAGAAATCGATGATTCTCCAACTCTAGTACAAACGCAAAGACTATCAAAAGGAAAGGAAAATCAGCATAATATTAGTATCTTCAAAGATAATCCATGGTATCCATATTTTAATCATATGTAGTTCTTCCTGAATACCATAAAGAGGTGAATTATATACATGGATTCCAAATTGAATCACTCATTCCTTGTTCAGGTCTAGTATCAAAAAGCTAGTAGATTAAAGGTTGAGAGAAATTCAAGTAGTAAATCATGATCGGATAATTCAAAACTAAATCGCATATTCTCCAAATAGATAACTACAAAACATCAGAAGCCTTTGGCTAATATATATTGCTATAAGTTTCAGAAACAAAATTATTCACAGTTACAAAATCACACATTTGCTGCCACCGCCCATTTGCTTCTTGAGGTTTTCAGTCTCCTCCTCGGCCTTTTGCAATTTCTCTTGAAGCATACGGATTTTTTCACCTGATTCTTCTTGTTCAATTTGAGCTCTCTTTTCAGCGTTTTCTCGTGCAGACTGCTCAGAAGACAACCGCTGCTCCAATCTTTCTGTTGTTATACGCAATTTCTCCTCTACCTGATAGATCATGGTATGTCATGAAAATATGGCCAGGAAAACAATTTCAAACTCTAAAATATGTGTATAAAGGCCAAGAGTACCTTGTCAGACTCCAAAAATGGAGTAAAAGAATTCCATTATTTATTGTATCTCAATAATCCAAGATACTAGGGCCTAGGCTGGTTGATTTTTCCCATATGTTCTATAATTTTTCTACATTTTCATGTTAACTGGCATTCATAAACAAATAGAAAATACCTGCCATGCTGGTTTAGCCGATTCATACTGCCTGTTCTCAAAATTATTACCACTGATTGGCAGTTTACAAGCACTACTAGTTTTTCAGAGAATCGACAATGCCTGAGAGCACTTTCAAGTTTCTAGCACTAGACAATCCATCAGAATCAATCCTTGAGATAAAAATGCATTACAGCGATGGGAACACTTTTTCAGAACAAAACTAACCAACAAAATTAATACTAAATTGTGAAAACATTCAGCTGATAACCAGCACAAAGCCAGGTTTACATTCAAAAGGAATCTAGCTCCTGCGTTTTGTACCAATTTCTTGGTAAAAATGCATTATCCAATGATAGATTCCATGGGTTTTGGAAATTGCACCAATATCTCAACTTGTCATCATCAGTAATACTTGTAAATATTGGAAGGCCAAAAAATAAACTATTTATGCTAAAATTCAATGGACTATAGATAAGGTTCAAAATTGAACATGTGCATATAAACGCAGATTAATCTTAGGTCAATTACAGGCCCACAGACACTTCTGGCAAATAAGATAATAGTATATTGGCTCATTCTGAATTGCTATTGACTTCATGTTATATATTGAAATCTAGTGAAGGAAAATTGCAGCCTTAGTGTTCACATCAGCTCTCTCATTTCCACTCTAAAAATCTGTCCCATCTCTACTTTGATGAAAGCTCGGAGACAAATCCTCCACCAGCAACACTTGTAGGACCAGGTGACCAACAACAATATTGAGGTTGTTCTTGGACACAGAAGTATATCTAAGCTTTCAAAGCCAATCAGAATCACATCAACTTCTCAACCACTTACCTTGGCTTGGATTGGCTTGGAAAATCAGACTGCCTTTGAAAAACAACAAATGAAGACTTAGAATGGAACATATGGGGCAAGATTCTTGTATTTATTTGCACCCTTACAAAAGGAAAATATTGGAAACTCACTGAGCCAGTTTCTCGCTAGTAGCTTCTGATTCAGGAATTGACCCCCTCGAGGACCAGCTTGATCTAGGAGATCCATATTACTTGTAGAAGAAAACTAGGAATGGACTAACATAACAATTTGCATCTAAACCAGAAGATTTTCAGGACTAGAATATGTGCCTCAGCAGATTTCAATCAGAATTATCTGGTGATGGAACAGTGGAAAGCATAAAACAAATTTATGTTCTTAGTTTTCTGAAAGCAAAGAAATCATTTCTTTAATGAGCTATTGCACATCAACACTACATTAAAGCCCTGGTTGCCTTGAGTAAAAGATTCCCAGGCATCAACAGACAGCCAAACACCTCAGTTTCAATGCTATTATGATAAAATATTGGCACATAACATACAGAACTGTAAATTCGCGAAAGCAATGGCCATATAAGCCATGACACAGGACACCGGTGTCCGACACGAGACACATAGACTCCCGAAACATGACACAGGGGAACACACACATGCACGTATATAATTAAAAAAATATGAAAATTACAGAAACAAAATATAGACACAAGGATGCCAATATTTGAACATTAAGAAAATATAACTACATCAAACACACCTCAGGACTGCACACATTTTTTGAATTTTTTTGATTTTTTTTTAAATTTTTTAAACTTTTTTGGTGTCACGGGCATTGGGACATGTCAGACCACGCACTGTCCAAGTGTCGGATGTTGAGAACTATAGCTCGGACAGGAACTTCCACACAGGTTCCATGTGAATGCGCAAGAAGTAGTTCAAGATATTTTCGAAAAGAAAATCTATTTTGTAACCCACTTTAGTTAAAAAGTGAAAGTCTTATTTTTAGCAGTTTAGTATAAAAAGTGCATTTCATGCATGCATGACTTAAACTAAGTGTAATCTCAAAAATAGATTAAGGTTTTGGTCTCAGCTAAAAGTATAAAGGCAGGTCAAGAGAGAGAGTTCACACACATGAACAGTTGAGTAGGTTGAGCCACTGAGAGAGAGAGAGAGAGAGAGAGAGAGAGAGAGAGCAGCCAGCAGGAAAGAGGCATTTCCAGGCAGCAAGTACAAGGTGTACAGGGATCTATACAATTCCATACAGCATACGGAGCAGTTCCATACAGTTGGCCATACATAATGCAGCCAACTCGTACAACAGGTCGTTCCGCTCAGTACAGGGTGATTTCAGTAACCATGCAACTGTTGTTTTGGGGCAGCTTGTGGAGGTTTCTTTGTAAGTTTTTAAAAGGAATGAAAAGTTGTTTTTGAAGGAGTAGTTACCTGTGTATGTGTAAAATTGTTTATGCTTCTGCTATTTGATTTCCAGCTATTGTGCGATTGATGCTATGGTCTGGAATTTAATTCTTGGTTAATTAAATTCAGCAATTTATTTGTTTAATTGAGATTATAAGGACTTTGTCACCTAGGACTTGAGATTTTTAACATGGTATCAAAGCTTATTTCTATGATTGAGATTCTCTGGGATTTCCTTCAGCAATCAACTGCAGGGAAGGACCAGCAGTGAGAGGGTTTCAAAGTTCTATTCAGATTTGGGTTTGTGTATTAGATCTCATAGATGGCAGCAGTGTGCTTCAGGTTTGACGACAGATTGGATAGTGCCTCAAATTTCTTATCATGGAAGGTGAGGGCTACACTCTTACTAGAAGAGAATGATCTCTGGGATATTCTCAAGAGCGTTGTGACTCCGCCTACAGATCTGCAGCAGTTGGTAACTCACAACAAGAGCGAAACGAAGGCCAAGCGGATGATCTTGGATGCCATAAAGCATCATTTGATCCCTCACATATCCAAGAAGAAGACGGCAAAGGAGATGATCGATGCCCTGGTAAGTCTCTACCAGAATGAGAACATAAACAGAAAGATGATATTGCGGAACAAACTCAAATCCATAGTGATGACCAAATCAGATTCGGTCACCAGTTACCTTATGAAGGTCACACAAGTTCGTGATCAGCTTGTAGTAGTTGGGAAGAAGGTTGCAGATGCAAAGCTAGTGATCATGGCAATAAATGGATTCTCAACTTCATGGGAACCATTTGTTAAAGGTATTTGCACTCGGGAGAACCTTCATAACTTGGAGAGGCTTTGGGAAGACAATATCTGGGAGGAAACTCAGATGGAGCCAAAGGCCGACAAGAAAGATGGTGAAGAGAATCTAGCTCTATTTGGTCAATCAAATAAGGGCAGAGGTAAAGGATCCAACAAGGGTAAAAGAAAGTGTGAGTCAACCTCACAGCGAAGAAAGAAGGACTTGAGTAAAATCAAGTGCTTCAATTGTCATAAGCAA
The DNA here is from genome assembly GCA_009831015.1 of Picea engelmannii. Lineage (NCBI taxonomy): Eukaryota > Viridiplantae > Streptophyta > Pinopsida > Pinales > Pinaceae > Picea > Picea engelmannii. The sequence goes on along the minus strand of ML779700.1, from coordinate 127,114 downwards.
AATCATTATGCATGCCAGTGTCCAGATAAGAAGAAGGGTAAAGGGGAGTAGTGATAGAAGTAGGTAGCATCCTCTGCAAAAACTCAGGTGAACAAATTTGCTGCTAAGTTTGAGAAGGATTTCTCGTTAGTATCTTTCCTTTCTACCAACACAATTCTAAGGAATGTGTGGTATGTGGACAATGGTGTTGATGTTTTGGTAGCTGCGGGAGGTATTTCCTCCTGGACAACTTTTCTTAGAGAAGAAGAAGATTCCAAGAAGTCAAAGGAAGACCATTGAACAATTGAAGAACACCCCGGAAAAGAATAAAGTGAAATAGAAGACCACAGAGGAGAAGTCGGCCCACAAGAAATAATAATAAAGTGGAAATATAATTTCCAAGAAGAGAAATCGGCCCACAGAAATAATAAAGACCCAGAATAAGAAGTTGGCCCAGACAGGCACCCAGATTAGTATAAACACAAATCTGGGTCAGTTCATTTGTACAGCCACACAGTTCTCCTTCTGCAATGTGCACTAGGCAGTTACAACTGCAATTTTTCTATTTCTAGTTTCTGGTTCTCTTGGAGAGTGTGCCCCACTTGGGGAAGGATATTCTTGGTGGTTCTTGGTGATCTCTTTTGTGCACTACCTCTGGAAGAGTTGCACTAAGGTTGTGTGGTGTTGCTCAGTTGCTTCGTGCCATTTACAGTAGCAATTGCAGTAGCAGTTGCAATTGCAGTAGAAAATGCAATTGCAGTTACCAGTTGTGCCAGTTTTGTGGTGCGCTAGTGATGCGCCTATCTTGCGCCAGTTCTGTGGTGACTCAGTTGTCAACCCTCACTAGGGTTTGACAAGAAGAAGAGATAAGTATTCGGTTCTTCATTGTTGGTTTGCTCTTGTGATTAGAGCATGTTCATGATTGTATTGGAATATTCTCTCTAAGAAAAGTTGGTTGGGTTTTTCCCTCAGTTTGGGATTTTCCCAGGACAAATCTGTGTTTTTCTTGTGCTTGTTTATCTGTTGCTTATATATTTCAGTACATGATTATTAAATGTTAAAAGAAGATAAAAATGCTATGGTAAATCTAATGTTAACTAAACTAATGAAAATCCAACATGGCATCAGGGCAGGTTTCCTTCAGAACAGTCTAATCGCGAGAAGGAAGATCGTGAGATTTATCGCTGCACATGAGATTTGCCGCTGCACATGCAATTTGTTGCAGCACAATTTTCTTTGTCAAGCTCGTTGAGCACTCATTATAAAGTCAATTGGGACAAACTCCACCATTGATCAACTCGCCCTACTCTAGCGCACCTATTGCACTTCTTGGATTGACTTTCCGTCAAAATTGAATTTTTAGGCTTGTAGGCTTGTTGACATTTTCCTTGATATTTAACCTTCCGATTCAAATTTCTAACTTTTTCTTATTGATGTAATGTCTCAGATTAGAAGACAAAGCTGGATGGTCTACTTGTATATAAGATGAGGGTGTTTGCAAGAGACGTACACTTGGAAAAAGGACATTTATCTAAGCAGTGATAGTAGATCCAAAGGGATCTTAGATCTAGTGCATTCAGAGGAAGCCCAAGAGTTGGAGGCAGCAGTGACGATGTCTCCTACAATATAGAACAACTCAAATGGGACAACAGCAGCTAGACTCCAAGCATGTCACGAGTGATAGCTCTAAGAAGGAGCTACTGTGACGATTGTTCCCATTCTTGTTTTTATTATTGTTCTTATTATAAGAATATTATTCTTGTCTGTTGTTTTCCCTTGTTGTTGCTCTTGTTCTGGGCAGGTCACAGGTAATAGCTTTGAGAGGGAGCTATAATGACAGTTGCGGGAGGCAACAAATTAGATGGTCTCTAGTTGAGACATGGAGCAAACTATCCAGACATAGAGTTGTGTATATGACCGTACACATCCCTGTATAAAAGGAGAAGAGGATGAAGTCAAAGCCTTCTGGCGAGAAGGGAACTTTTGTGGGATACAGGGTATCTCATATAAGGATTGATTGTAAGGAGCAGAAGGATCTGAAGATGACCGTACAGATCCCTCTAGTTCAGTTGATCACTCTTCAGATCATCGGGAAGAGTCAATGGAGCCAGAAGGGCCTACCCAGGATCGTTGTAGTGACTAGGAAGAGACCAGCATGCTCCCGTGATACTTTGCAGAATGCAAAGGGGGATACAGATATATGGCATTGATGAGCCATATCATGAACAGGAGCAAATGGCTCCACCAGTGATGAGGCAGGTGGCCCCACCAAGTACCATCTCAGAAGGAGCTAGAGTTCATAGGGAGTCATCCCTCAGGATCCAGTAGGGAGGAGTAGCCTCCCCAGGACAGTTCATAGGAGATCAGACTTCAGAGGAGGTCAGCACATGCAGAGGGAGCAGATGGCTCCAGAGATTATATAGACTCGGAGGGAGTCAAGCTTCAGAGGGAGCATGCAGACTCAGAGTGAGACTGATCTCGGAGAGAGTTAGTGGCTTAGAGACTTTCATTCAGAAAGTATTTCTCCTCAAATTCAGATGGAAGAGAGAGACGTCTTTCAGGACTAACAGACAGATGCCATGAGTTGAGGAGGCTAGATCGTAGCTTCAAAGACTTCTAGGAGATGTGAGATCTCCGGGGAGGATTCCCTTGTTTCAATAGACTTTGCTACAGTGACAGAGGAGGAAGTCAGTTAGAAGGACTGGGATATGGATTTTTTCCTTGGTTCCTTGTTTCAATAGACTTTGCTACAGTGACTTCCAATTTTATCTACAAGATCAAGCATGTTGCAGATGCCAGCATAGAAAAGTACAAAGCAAGACTTGTGGCTAGAGGATTCTCCCAGAAAGAGGGAGAAGATTATGACGAGACACTTGTTCCAGTAGCGCAAAAGAAGTGTACATAGAGAAGCCACAGAGATACATGAGAAGGAGTCTCATGACTACAGATTGAAGGAAGCTTTGTACCAGCTTTGGCAGGCACTCAGGGCATGATATGACGGATCAAACAGTTATTTGATGAGCTTGGGGATGGTTGCCCATTGATCCTATATGCGGATGACTTGTTTCTTACAGGGGATGAGAAACTCGCAGATGGGTACAAGAGGGAACTCAATTTAGAGTTCGAAATGAAGGATCTGGATTTGATGGGATTGAAGGTGTGGCAAAGACCAAATGAGATTTTCATAGCCAAGGAAAATATACAGTAGAGATCCTGCAGAGATTCAGGATGATGGACTACAAATCCATGGCCACACAAATGGTTAACAATTGATAGGATCCTTGATGTACAGACAATTGATAGGATCCTTGATGTACCTGGTTAACACCAGGCCGGACATATGTTTTGCAGTGAACACCTTGAGTCAATACATGGTTGATCCTAGACATGTACATTGAATAGTAGCAAAACATGTGTTGAGGTACCTACATGGTACAGTTGGATATGGTTTGAGATATGTCTCGGATGGAGATGTGAAGCTACAGGGTTATACAGACTATGACTGGGCAGGGAGTGCAGTGGACCGGAAAAGCACATCAGGATGTTGCTTCAGACATCAGTGGCACTCAGTACAGCAGATGCAAAGTATATAGCAGCGAGTGTTGCAAGCCGTGAAGCAGTGTGGCTTTGGAAGATGCTTGCAAGGTTATTTGATCTAGAGTTGGAGCCAACTTTGATATATTGTGATAATCAAAGTTGTGTGAATCATATAGAGATCAAATACCATTACATCTGAGACATGGTGTAGAGAGGAGTTGGGGAGCTCCGGTACATATCCACATATGAGCAGATAGCGGACATTCTCACCAAGCCTTTGTCTAGAGTGAAGTATGAGTACTTCAGAGACAAGCTTGGCGTGATGTAGAATGCCCACCCTCGTTGAGAGGAAGGGGTGTTGTTTCTCCTCCAGTCGGCTAACCCCTCTGGCCAAGAGTTCCCTAGATCAATCATGTGAGGTGATTGAGGGGTCAATGCACTGACGGATACTAGTCTTGCCTATATGACATGCGAGGTGGTTAGGTGTGAATAAGACTATTGGGAGAGGAGAAACATCACAGCGTAGTCTTGGAGACTATGGCAGTGACTGTGTCACTAGACAGTAGTTGTGTGCTACTACGGTGATTATGTATAACTGGCGGTGATTGTGTATCACTGGACAGTAGTTGTGTACTACTACGGTGGTTGTGTACCACTGGCGGTGATTGTGTATCACTAGACAATAGTTGTGTACTACTAGCGGTGGTTGTGTACCACTAGCGTTGGTTGTGTACCACTGGATAGTAGTTGTGTACTACTATGACTTGACAGCAGTTGTGTTCCATTGGATGGCATTGTAGTAGTTGTGTGCTACTAGCTGATTGCCATGGAGACTACCTATTAGCACAAATTTCCACCCTCCAATTGAGCTGATAATGGTGTTAGGACAGCAATGAAAACCTGGCTAATTAAAGAAGTAATGACCCAAAATTGTCACTGGCCAAACCCCTCTCCGTTTGGGCTAGTGCTTGCTAGCCTCTGGGGGAGTCCCTAGGCACACTGAAGCGCCTTGCTATTGGCTTTAGGTCTGATTTCTGCGTGTAAAACCTACAAAACAGCAAGTTGTTTGTCTTGGACAGTGTGTAAAAGCAGTCCAAAACAATGAGGAAAAACAATCTTCTACACTTGGAGGGAACCTGCAGGGTTAGCACAATGATAATAGATTGGAAAGAAGAAAAAAACTATTCAAAAAGATCAGAATTAAACATAATGAACAGTTCAGAAAAAGACATATCGGATCACAAATTTACCATAATACCGCCAAGAAAGAGGATTGAAGACAAACACACACTTCTTTATTGATGAAGCTTACAAGAGAGTTGATAGTGCCACACTTGACAAGCCTACAACCAGTACAATGACTACTTTTCTCAAAGAAGAGCCACTAGACTAGAGAGAGAGAGAGAGAGAGAAGAATGGGAGAGACACTATGTTGCTACTACAATGATCCAACCAATAATCAATGTCAAGCATCCAATATATAGCATAAGGAGGGTGCATATCCCAAGGGAGAAGGAGAAAAAGCATGAATGATTAAATTTGGAGTCTAAGTGCATGAGGAAGGAAGATATGTAAGGAGTGTGAGATGAGTGAGTGTATATGAGAGTTTGCATGAAGGTTACATGCACACAAGAGAGGAGAATGCACCCTCAAACTTAGGAAGGTGCACTTGAGGAAGAAAGGGAGGAGTAATGAATGATAATGAATGTGAATTGGCCTTATGGAGTGAAAGAAATGCATGGAGGCCAAATTTAGCTTTCTAATGCATGTCTTTTTGCTGAATTTGACAAAAGTACGAGTGAGTTATGGCTAAAAGGAAATCCGCCCTATTTTTTAGGGAATTTCCTAATTTTTTGGAAAATATGGTTTAAACTCAACTGGAGGCGAATTTTAAGGAGTTGATGCATGGCAAGTGGAGAGGTGAGTGTGAGAAGTAATATACGGGAAATGGGACCCAGTTATGTTCCCCACTTTAGCTCAATTAATTAATTATTAAATACTCATGTCATGGGAAAATGTGACCCGTGCCTAGGTGGATGCCACATCACTCTGTAGCTCTGCCACATGTCGATCTCTGAGGGTGCCACTCGGCACTGCATGGATGATGATTGTACCTTCTAAAAATAGAGCCAAGTTCCTAAATTTTAGGAAACTATCCACGTCACCCACCCAGGATAACTGGGAGAACACCACCACATGTCACTGTTTAAAAATAGACATGCTAAAAATAGACAGTCGTCTAAATGCCCTTGAATTTATACTCATTGATATCATCCTTCCGCAAGGGATCCGAATATGTAATCAGAACTGACATGCAAGCACTAGTGCTCAACCTTCTAAGAATAGTAAAGTGTGCCACATCATCCCGAAAAAGATCAAAAAGACTCTAAATGTCACAAGGATCAATATTGCACACTCGGAATCTGAATCCAAGGCCTGGAGCAAAACTTGCTAAAAATAGAAAGTTCTTGCACGTCGCCCGGAAAAGTGTCATCGGGCCTAGAATCATGCAAGGACTCACACTGTATGCTCAAAACTGCTCCAAACTGTCAAGAGACACACTCAAACAGTGTCTCCTAAAAAATAGCAACCCCTGTTGTATGTAGACATCTCTCTCAAAATGTATGGAAACCAAGTCAACTCTAACTCTGAACCAAACAACCATGTATCGATCATTTACCTGCCTCTGATAAGAAACAACCTCTTGCTCAACACAAGTGCTGAACTCTGGGAGAATCTCAGAATGCCAGCCAATATAATGCATGTTGGCTCTTAACCCTCAAGATTTTCAAGGATGAAAATATAGGGGTTAACACTACCACACCGCTTGGAAGTAGTTGTGTGCTATTGTTTGATCGTAGCACAGTCAAGAGGACTATGGCAATAGTTGTATACTACTGGAATACAACAGTAGTTGTGTACTACTTGACAGTATGGGTAGTTGTGTGCTACTGGTTGATTGCAGCATAGTCATAGAGACAATGGCAGATGATTCGAGCTATCGATGGCATGGTAGTAGTTGTGTGCTACTAGTTGATTGCAGAGTAGTCAGTGGACTATTGGATGAAGACATCGTGGAAAGATACCTCCCTAGCTAAGAGGAAGTGTTGATGGTTTGGTAGTAACGAGAGGTATTTCCTCCTAGACAACTTTTCTTAGAGAAGAAGAAGATTCCAAGAAGTCAAAGGAAAATTATTGAACAGTTGAAGAACACCCCGAAAAAGAAAAAAGTGAAATAGAAGACCACAGAAGAGAAGTCTGCCCACAGGAAATAATAATAAAGTGGAAATATAATTTCCACGAAGAGAAGTTGGCCCACAGAAATAAGAAAGACCTAGAATAAGAAGTCGGCCCCAGACAGGCGCCCAGATTAGTATACATACAAATATGGGTCAGTTCATTTGTACAGCCACACAGTTCTCCTTCTGCGGTTTCGCTATTTCTGGTTTCTAGTTCTCTTGGAGAGTGCACCCCACTTGGGGATGATATTCTTGGTGGTTCTTGGTGATCTCTCTTGAGCACTACCTATGGAAGAGTTGCGCTAAGGTTGTGTGGTGTTGCCCAGTTGCTCAGTGCCAGTTGCAGTTGCAACTACAGTTACCAGTTGTGTCAGTTCTATGGTGTGCTAGTGATGCGCCTATCTTGCGCCAGTGTTGTGGTGACTCAGTTGTCAACCCTCGCTAGGGTTTGACAAGAAGAAGACATAAGTATTTGTTTCTTCATTGTTGGTTTGCTCTTGTGATTAGAGCATGTTCATGGTTGTATTGGAATATTCTCTCTAAAAAAAGTTGGCTGGGTTTTTCCCCGAGTTTAGAGTTTTCCCAAGATAAATCTTTGTGTCTTCTTGTGCTTGTTTATCTGCTTCTTATTTATTTCAATATATGATTATTGAATGTTAAAAGAAGATAAAAATGCTATGGCAAATATAATGTTAACTAAACTAATGAAAATCCAACTAGTGGGACATCTCAACATATGATATCAGCCCAATAGTTATTTTCTACTCTGAAGAAGCAGGACTCAGGAGAACAGGTTGAACTTGGTGATGATGTCGAGTACCCAATAGCAAGAGTTGGTACTATTGCTTTCCAGCTTGAGTCGAATAACTCTTTAGATTTTGACGTTGTCTTGTTTGTACTAGGTCTCATGAAAAACTTGCTTTCAGTTTCGGTTATGGAGGATAAGGGCTTTGCAGTGGAATTCAAGAACCAATAAGTCATCATCAAACCAAAGGAATCCAGCCCAAATACAACTCAGGTAATAGGGGTTAGAGAAGGTAAGTTGTACAAGTTGTCGCATGAACCTGTTCAAGCCCTAGTGCATAACAATGACAGATTGTGCAAGTTGTGGCACAAAAGGATGGAGCACCTGCATCACAGGGCCTTGTCTATTTTGAGGGAAATAGTCATAGGTCTTTCGGAGTTCAATGTTGAGCAACATGTTGTATGCAAAGGGTGCATGCTTGGCAAGTATGCCAAGGTTGTTTTCCCAAGCAGCAAGCATAGGTCTAAGGAGATTCTAGACCTAGTGACAAAGGACAAGGAGTAGGAGGCTCTGAAGGTTGAGCCTGGATCACCAATGATTTGAGAAAGTAGCCCATTCCACTTCTGTCGGGAGACCTTGATGATTCACTCCGACATTGAGGGATGCTCAAGAGCATGTTAAGACTCCTAGGAGCACATTGAGAAAAAATTGACCTCTAAAGAAGTTTCCAGACTACATGCCTTTGATGAGCAGCATTCTAGACTCCGAGCCTTTCATTTTTTAGGGGGAAATAGACCAACGAGTATGGTAGGATGCCATGGTGGAGGAGTACACCTCCATCATGAAGAATGATGTTTGGGACATAGTGACAAGACTAGAGGGGAAGTTAGTTGTGAGTTCCAGGTGGCTCTACAAGATCAAGCATGCTGCAAATGGCAGCATTAAGAAGTTCAAACCGGGTTTGTGGCGAGAGGGTTCTCTCAAAGAGAGGGAGTGGACTACAAGGAGACATTCGCTCCAGTCACCAGGTACACTTCCATTGAGCAGTTATGTCCTTGGTTTCATTTATGGAATGGAGGATACATTGGTGGATGTTAAAACAGCTTTCCTTAATGGGATCATTGAGGAAAAAGTGTACATAGAGCAGCCTCGAGGCTTTGAGGTAAGTAGGAAGGAGTACCATGTGTGCAGGCTTAAGAAATCCCCATATGGACTCAAGCAGGCACCGAGAGCATGGTATTCCAGGATGATGAATACCAACAGAATATGGGCTTCACTAAAAGCGAAGCAAATTCCAACTTATATTATATATTTGTTCAGAATGATCTGCTCTTTTTGGTGTTGTATGTAGATGACTTGTTTATGTTGGGTGCAAAGAAGCTCATTGTAGGGTGCAAAGCATACATGGAAGATGAGTTCGAGATGAAGGACATGGACATGATGCATTACTTCTTAGGTTTGGAGGTTTGGAAAATACCAAAGGAAATTTTCCTTTGGCAGGATAAGTATGTATTTTAGATGTTGAAGAGGTTTCAGATGGAGGATTGCAAACCTATGGCCATGCCCATGATCACTAATCTGAAGAAGGTGACAACTTCAGATTCAGAGTTGGTAGATCCCAAGTTGTACAGACAACAGATAGGTTCTTTGATGTATTTGGTCAACACTAGGACAAATATATGTTTTGCAATCAACACCTTGAGTTAGTTCATGGTGGAGCCAAGGAAAGAGCATCGGGTAGCAACAATACATGTCCTCGGGTATTTGAGGGGCACAGTCGAGTATGGTTTGAGTTATCTTGAAGGTGGTGAAGTGAAGATGCGGTGGTGAATTGAAGTTGCAACGGTATTCAAACTTAAATTAGGCAGGCAGTGCAGTAGACAAGAAGAGCACCTCAATGTGTTGCCTTAGCTTGCGATCAGCAATGATACCATGGTTCAGTGGGAAGCAGACTTCCGTAGCACTTATCTCAACAGAGCTAGAGTACATGGAAATTGGAATCCAATACTACTAGTTGTGAGGCCATATGGCTTCGCAAGTTACTTGCGGGTTTGATTGATCAAGAGTTGAAACCTACAATCATTTACTGTGATAATCAAAGTTATCAAACTCTCTGAGAATCTAGTGTTTCATGACAGGTCCAAGCATATAGAGATCGGATGTCACTTCATATGAGATAGGGTTCAGAAGGGAGCAGTGAAGCTCCAATCTATTCACATGGATCAACGAGTTGATGATATTCTAACCAAGCCCTTGGCAAAAAGGAAGTTTGAGGCATCCAAAGACAGACTTGGATTGGTGCAGAATTCCTTCCTAGTTAAGAGGGATTGTTGGAAATTATAGCTCAGACAGGAACTTTCACACAGGTTTTGTTTGAACGTGTAAGAAGTAATTTAATTTATTTTCAAAAAGTAAATTCTATTTTGTAATTCACTTTAGTTAACTAGTTAGTCTTATTTTTAGCAATTGAGTCTAAAAAGTGTATTTCATGCATGCATGACTTAGACTAGGAGTAATCTCAAAAATAGATTAGGGTTTATGTCTCAGCTAAAAGTATAAAGACAGGTCAAGATAGAGAGTTCACACACATGAACAGTTGAGTAGGTTGAGCGATTGCGAGAGAGAGAGAGAAAGAGAGAGAGCAACCAGCAAGAAAGAGGCGTTTCCGGGCAGCAAGTACAAGGCATACATGGATCCGTACAGTTTTGTACAGCCCATACAGGTGGCTCGTACAGAGGCCGTACAGCCCGTACAGTTGGTCGTATAGTTCATGCACCCAGGACGTACTTCACAGCAAGCCATTCCGCTCAGTTCAGGATGATTTCAGTAACCTTGCAGCGGTTGTTTTGGGGCAGCTTGTGGAGGTTTCCTTGTAAGTTTTTTGAAGGAATGAAAAGTTGTTTTTGAAGGAGTAATTACCTGTGTATGTGTGAAATTGTTTACACTTTTGCTATTTGATTTCCAACTATTGYGTGATTGATGTTATGGTCTGGAATTTTATTCATGGTTAATTAAATTCAATAATTTACTTGTTTAATTGAGATCATAAGGACTTTAGTCACCTAGGGCTTGGGATTTTTAATATCAGACATGTGTGGGTACATGTCTTGCACAGGACATGTGTCCGACACTCGGACAGCAGATATCCGAGTCTCCAACACACTGGATACATGACATGCAGGGCTGGCAGGGTGTGTCATGTTTCATAGCTGGTCATAGAAAATATTTTATAGCAATCCCCATGGGCATATAGTGCACACTGCATGGTATTAAAATATCCACTTCGTGAACTAGTTTGCCACATCATAAAATGAATCAGAGCATTTTGAGGCTAAGAATAAACTGATTACCATTTCAGTTAATTGCTTAAGCTGTTCGGCATATGCATTTTCCATCTGCTTCTGTAAAAACTGTATTTCTTCCTTCGAATATCCACCCGAGTCAATATCCTTTTGCCTATTTAACCTTTCCTGCACAAATAAAACAAAATGAGCAAAGAGAACTCTACATATTCATTTCCACTATCATTGCATTCTGAAATGTGCACAATGCACATACCTGAGCTTCATGGAACAATTCATTAGAATAAGGATGACCTCCATTTTGAGCAACTACAATGTCTATTTGCTTGAGCAATTCAGTTATTTGTCTTGCCATTGTTGTTTCTGATGTGGTTTTATTGTTGAAAAGGACCTTTCTATGATTGCACTGGCGTAGAAGCTCCTGCAGGCATCAACATAGGTTTACATATATAAAGTTTAAACAGGTCATTTTAATAGCTAATACATCACATCTAAAGATATAGGTTGGGAAAATAGAAAACATATAAAAGAAGTACCAGATTCCAACTTATCAAGAACACTTTGCTAACTCACTTACTCCAATTTCCATTGAAACCAAGGAAGAAAATTCATAAAGAGCAGAATAGTAGTATTCTTTAACACATATATCAAATGATCAAGGACGGTTGCAGTGAAATAAAATTAACAGGCAAAATGGCATATTAGACTGACTTTTACAAGACATTAGAAGTTATCAACACATGATCAAGGACATTTTGAGTGAAATAAAATTAAGAGACAAAAAGGCAAATTGGACTGACTTTTACAAGATATTAAAAGTTATCGAGTGTGTGCTAGAAATTTGTATGTTAAGGATCAATCAAACGTTTTTAATTCAAGAGCAAAGTGTTACTTTGAAATTTTCCAACCATATGAAAAGACTTGAATCCAAATTTTATGGACGTACACGATATGTATCCACGTCATTAGGTGCAGACATAGGCCTAATTTGTTCGAGGAGATCCAATTCCAGTACCGGAACTAGCATCAGCAGAGCAAGTAGGAAAGACAGTAAAGGCAGTTGATCACCCATCATCATTCACAGCAGCGAAGAAGGCACAATAATAATTGGGATTCACCAAGTATTAAAAGAAGCTAACTCTTCTGATGGTTGCCATTTATGCAAAATCTAAACCAATCTTTATTCCTAGGCAGAAGATATCTTATTGATGAGAAGACTCAATTCAACAGCAACAAATTAAGAGTCCCAAAAAGATGAGGAGTTTAAACATATTACAGTGACATTTAATAATATAACTATTGATATTTACTATATTTAATTTGAAATGACTAATGGTTAGGGGAGATATATAAAGAAGGAACATTGTGCTATTTCTCAAACTTTCCAAAATATATCTCATAGTCCCCCTCTCTCTACTTCTAATGTAAGGAATTTCCATGTCTTGAAACTAAACAAATCATTCTGTTCTATATTGCTTAGAACTCCAACAAATAATATAATGAACATAGCAGAGCAGAGAATGTAAAGTGCAAGAAACAGAAATTAGAATCTACTAGCTTCACAGCCAACAATAAAGCATTTTGGAGAATTGCAAGAGGCATTGTCGAGCTGTCTTGAGGATCCAAAAAATGGAGAAAGAGAGAAAGTCAATGTATTGTTCAAGAAAATACAGATGAGATTGTTGGATTCTTTGGTACTAAAGGGAAGAAACAATTTCCAATTACACAAACAACTTTGGTATGTACATTGATAAGCCAGAAACTTGATTAACATGATAGGAATAAAGGGTATGCCTTCATATCCACAGAAAATGCAAGCAGAGGAATGAAATCGGTTTTAAAACAAAAAAGAATACTGAACTAGACAAGGGAAGATTGCAACAATAAGGCTGAAGAACTCATACATCAGATTTCTCTATTTCAATTCACCACCAAAAAAGAATCTGTAGAATGAGAGGAAAAAACAGGGGTACAAAAGTTCTCTATAGGTAGAAACTAGAAAACTAAAGAAACTGAAGAACCCAGGAAGTTGCACCAAGAAGGCATTTATTTATTCCTGGAATATAGGCCAGAAGAGGGAGACTCTAGCGAGAATGATCAGAAAGCTAAAGACATAAAAGACCATGAGCAGCTCAAAAAAGATAATAAACATAACGTTTTCTGACAGGTTGAAAACTAAGACTAGAACTTGAGGAAATATGTTTCGTACAAAATAAGGAAACAGGTACAACCAGGAATTGGAATTTACAGCATAGACACTGGCACTTTAAACTTCAGCCCTGTTAACCCCAAGATTTTCACCCTTGAAAATCTTGAGGGTTAAGAGCCAGCATGGACTATTTTGGCTGGCATTCTGAAATTCTTTCAGAGTTTAGCACTTACGGTTAGCATAGGTTGGTTCCCATCAGAGACAGGTATATGATCGGTACATGGCTAAGTCAGCTGACACGAAGACACGGGACATGGAGGACACGGGAATACGAGTATCTGATATGGACACAGCGACCCTCGAAATCAGGACACGGGGGACACGTTATATATATATATATATATATATATATATATATATATATATATATATATATATAA
>ML779700.1:68603-80678 GCA_009831015.1 Picea engelmannii | reverse complement strand
AAGGGCTCACATTGCCCAAGATCAACGATGAGAATTAAATGCTCCATTAAATTCACTTTATTTAATTTCACTCACCCAACTTAAATAAAAACCCACTTGGTGCTTTAAGTTCCTAAGTCACTTTTCACTTTCTAATTTAAAGTTCACTTTACCACTTATAAAGTGACTTTATGAAAAAGACCCACTTTTAAGTTGTGGACCACATTCCTAGGTAAAAGTTTAAAAACCCATAGGAACCACTTGTCCAAGGTACAAATCTTCATTAAAATTTAACAGTTAAGACTGTTTTTCTTAACGGTGAAGTTGAGCAAGAAGTGTATATTGAACAGCCTAAAGGTTTCGTGATCCATGAGAAAGAATCTCATGTGTGCAAACTCAAGAAAGTCCTATATGGATTAAAGCAAGCTCCGAGATCTTGGTATGGGAGAATAGACGGCTTTCTACAGAGTCTTGGATTCACCAAGAGCATAGCAGATCCCAATCTTTATATAAAGATTGTACAAAATCATCTGGTTATCTTATTCTTATATGTGGATGATATGTTCCTCACTGGAGAGGAAAACTTGATAACTCAAACTAAGAGGGAGCTTTCCGCAGAATTTGAAATGAAAGACTTGGGGCTTATACATTATTTCTTAGGCTTGGAGGTGTGGCAGAAACTAGGTGAGATCTTTCTCTCACAGAGCAAATATGCAATTGATGTGCTCCACAGATTTGGCATGATGGACTGTAAGTCCATGACCACACCAATGATCTCTAACCTAAATAAATTACAAGATCAGGTTACAGGTTCAAATCCAGAAGACCCCACCTTATATCGACAGATCATTGGGTCATTGATGTACCTCGTACATACTAGACCGTACATTTTCTATGCAGTAAATGCCCTCAGCCACTTCATGTGTGAACCGAAGCATATACATATGGTTGTTGTTAAACATATTCTGAGATATGTTCGAAGGACTATAGCCTATGGTCTCAGATACACTTCCAGTGGAGGTGTAATGCTTCATGGATATACAGATTCAAATTGGATGGGCAATACAGTGGATCGAAAGAGCACTTCCAGATATTGTTTCAGTTTGGGTTCAGCGATGATCTCCTGGTCCAGCAGGAAACAGGGCTCTATAGCCCAGAGCACTGCAGAAGCAGAATACATTGTTGCAAGTGCTGCTAGTAGAGAAGCAGTGTGGCTTAGGAAGCTACTTTCAGACTTGTTCAGTGCAGAGCTAGAACCCACAGTCATTCATTGTGACAACCAGAGTTGTATAAAGCTCTCCGAGAATCCGGTGTTTCACGACAGGTCGAAGCACATTGAAATGAGATATCACTATGTTTGGGACATGGTGCAGAAATACATTCTCAGTATTTAGTATGTTCCGACGGTAGAACAGACGGCAGATATTTTGACCAAGCCACTGTCCTTGACAAAGTTTGTGTACTTTCGTGACAAGCTTCGTGTTGCTGAGAATGCCTCTTGCTGAGAGGGAGTGTTGAATTTAATGCAACTGCAAGAGCCATTCTCCTGGAGGATGGCATAAGACCCTAGTTGTGGACTAGGGCCCCCAGTACACTCCTGGGGTTCTTGGTCTGGGACCAAGCAGTTAGAGCCATGGAAAAAGACCCTTGTGAGGGCCCCCAGTAGATGACTGGGGTTCTTGGTCTGGGACCAAGCAGTAAAGACCCTAGTATTATAGGGCCCCTGGATGTGTTCCAGGGAATCCTTGCCCTGAGCTTGGATTGATCCTTGGATGTGTGCCTTGGTAGTTGATAAGTCCCTAGAAGTGTCTAGGGCCCCTGGATGTGTTCCAAGGAACCCATGCCTAAAGCATGGGTTGATCCTTGGTCATGTACCTTGGCAGATAAGACCCCAAATGTGTTATGGGGCAACCTGATCTTTGACCAGGTAGATCTTGGTGCAATACCAAGATATGTTGATGTTTGATCCTCTTCCTCTCTCCCAAGATGGTCCATAGGACCTAGGAAAGACTATGAAGATAGGCATGACGACATTGTGTGATGTACCCTCTTATGCAGTGATGATAAAGTTTATTGGTCACCTTGAGAATCATATGGACATGTTTTTCCACTAAGAAAACCCTTTGTCCTCCCTAAACCCTTTGATTGATCTTCACCCTTTGGTTTTTGAGTTTGGGTATGAATGGAGTTTTTATTTTTGTTTTAGGGCTTAGTGAGATTAAATTAGAAATATTAATTAATATTTAATATGACATATTAATTTAATATTTATATTAATTAATATGTCATTATATTAATTATTATTTTATTAACCTAAGCCTTAGCCTAGAACTATAAATAAAACCCTTCCCTCACTATTCACACTCACTCACTCTCTCCTCTTCTAAGTGGCGGATTGCTCTGAGATTTTTATTCCTAAGTGTTGCGGCCTCCTTGACTATTCAGTTCGACTCATTTCTCTTTGTGCTGGAAAGTGGTTCTAGGTATTGTGTTGCTGGTTGCTACTTTTGTGAGTTGTTTGTTGCTGCCAGGTCCACCCTCTATTAGTTCTTCCCTACTCTAAGTAGTCGGCCACCCTTCACTCATCAAGAACCAATGAGGGTCGCGGCTGTCCTTCTGAGCTGCTAGCCCTCTACAGTAAGTTGTCGTCTACCTTTGTGAGCAAATATGGAACTTCCAGGCTCCCTCTCATTTGCTGTCACACTTTCTTCAGCTGGCAGATCCCTCTCTGTGTGTGGCTGAGATAAGGGTTTACTATTCAAGATATCAGTTTGAGGTTCTTGTCCTTTCTTTGAGTTTTTCTATGGTGGCA
The DNA here is from genome assembly GCA_009831015.1 of Picea engelmannii. NCBI lineage: Eukaryota > Viridiplantae > Streptophyta > Pinopsida > Pinales > Pinaceae > Picea > Picea engelmannii. The sequence goes on along the minus strand of ML779700.1, from coordinate 77,887 downwards.
AAACAGTCTCATATTCTCTTTGACAGAGATCTAACCCTTAGTGCTTGATCCATGAGCCCAAAACTAGATGTGAGCATAATTCAAAGGCTTAACATTTCACTTGTGTGCCAAGCTCTTCCTTCATTGCTCAAAAGGTAAAATTCAGAGGTAAGTTTTTGTTGCGTTTTCTTCAGTGTGAATTATTTGTTTTAAGCTCAGATCTACTAGTTTGCTTTATCTATTGTTTAGATCTATGAATGTTGTATTCAGATCTACTAGCCTGCATACTCAGAAATAATTATTTGATTCAGATCTACTAGCTATACTCAGAAATAATTGTTTAGTTCAGATCTACTAGTTGGAATGCTCAGAAATATTTTATTGTTCTGGATCTAATTATTGTTTTCAGATCTACTGTATTTCTCTGATCAAAATCTTTCTTTATTTAGATCTATTGGATTCTTGCTGATCTAGTTAACAGAAATTTTTGAAAAGTATGTTTTTTGTTCTTCTCCCTATTTCTAAAAATTCATTGTGATTTATTTAATCTTTTGACTAGTTTTCTATTCTATAATCATCATGCTAACCCTGCAGGATCCCTCCAAGTGAATAATCTATGTTTTCCTCGTCGTTTTGGACTGTTTAACACGCTGTCCAAGACGAACAGCTCGCTGTTTTTTTGGGTTTACACGCAGAAATCAGTTCTAAAAGACAGCAACAAGGTACCCAGGATGTCTAGGGACTCCCCCAAACAGAGAGGTGTCTAGCCCGTGACACCAAATGGAGAGGGGTCTAGCCCATGACAATTTGGGGCTTTACTCCTTCAATTATCCAATGTTGAGAAGAGTAACTCAGAAGGTCTTCTTCCATGTGTAGCGTCCTAGCATGGTAGAGGACAATGAAACTTAGCCAAGTTGATGTGTTAATCTCTTTCCTAAAGTTTACTTAGAAAAAAGTCACTTAAATGTCTTATAATTTAATATTGACTTAGTAAGCACTTTTTTATGAAGTTAAAAGTGAAAATAATTTAAGTGATGGTCTTTTAATCTTGGCCATCCATCTCATTGTGATGATGAGGGTTGATCTCATCCTTTAATCATTTTGGAGATAAGGTTTTCACTTGCTCAATGGAGAAAAATAAGTCGACTTGGTGGCTGGGGGTATTATTCACTTGAGAGAGGGAAAATTTCTGCTAGAGGAAGAGATTTGCTTGAGGGTTTGCTGGAAGAAAAGTGCAGAGAAGACAGAGGAGACATTTTGCAGGTGGATCGATTAGCTTTCCTTGACATTTGCAGAGGCTGTACTTCAGATCTGAGTGAAGGTCGTACAGGTGACGCAGAAGTGACGTAGAAGGTCGTACGCACTGCACAGAGACCATATTTTTTTGGGTCGTTTTTGTGCTGCTAAGGTCAATTTGATTGGGAGAGGGCCATACAGATTTTCAAGGAGAGATTGTTGGGGTTTCTCTCAGCTTATTTGCTGGATCAATTTGTCTTGTAAGAGATCTCTATATTTTCTGATGCATAATAAAAAAAATCCACAAACAGAAGGATGGGTTTTCCCACATTGGGTTTTTCCCGGGGATATTTACCCAAAAATATTTGTGTTTCTCACGGTTGTGATTGTTGTTGTATTCTTCATTGTAGATCAGATTTATTTCTGCTGTGCATTGTTTAGTTTTGTGAAGAAACCTAGCTGTAACCTAAGAAAAACAATTTCAGAAAATTATTTAATGTGTAAGTAAATTTCTGAGTGATATATTGTGAAGATTTCTGGTTCATCTTGCTGTGTTTTAGAAATTTCACAGCCAAGTTTTCATCGCTGTAATAACAGATTATATCAGAGCAATTGGAGGGTGGAAATTTGTGCTAACAAGCCCGCAACCTGAATCTAAGGAAATGGTGGCTATTTGACATCACAAATCAACCACAAAACCATCTAGGATCAAATAATGGGTATGTCGAAAATGTGCTACTACAGTCCTAGCAGAATAAAGAAGAGAAGCAAAAATAAAATATTGTTTGACTTCTAACACTTCCCTGTCTGTTACTCACGGTATAAATTAAAAGGCTATATTGAATCACCGTTTGTTTAGACATATAGCATTATCTTAATAAAAATTCACATGCCATCTTCCATGTTTGTATGCAAGGCAAAGGACATTGCCAATTTTCTTCAAAAGCAATGTTTGCAAAAAGAGTTCAGCATTATGTCATTTCTTCGTGAACATAATTTACAGAAACTATTTTAGGGTATAAATCCCCTTTCATGAAAAAGTTGGAAGAGAAAAATTTTGTAAGAAAAATAGAAAAACTAACCTGAAGCTCAAGTGGGCTCTCATGCAAGTAGTCTTCTAATGTCTCTAGATTTTCTTCCAACTCATCACCGCCAGTAAAGATAACCACCATGAAATTGAGAATTTTCTCACCAAACAACATTTGCAAGCTCTCTAAAGCAGCTGCTTCTTCCGCAGTAAATCGATTTCTAACAGAAAGTACGAAAAGAACTCCATGGAGACCATCCTTTGCAAGGTCAATACATTTGACAATTTCTTTGCCGAGAAAGTCTGGATTGACAGTAGGGTCAAAGAGACCTGCAGTGGAAAGCTTCTTAACTTAGCTTATTGCCAATTTTACAAAGATTTGATTCATTAAGACAACACATTCATAGTCCAAACTACAAAATAAAATCATGCACGAAAACTTACTTATATTAAAAGACACACATCCAAAACAAAATATCCATAAAAGGAACCGCAATACCACACATTTGAAAGGTGATATACATTAGCCAACAATGAGCAAGCCAAACTTTCATTCTGGATACAGTGATCTCAGCATGGGAGGCGATGGAGTGGGTAAGGAAAACTGACCAGCAGGCTCTCTTCCAAAAGATTGACTTTAACAAAGATTATGATCGTATTGACTGATCCTTCAATGCCGAGATCTTGACGTGGCTAGGAATTGGTCTGAGGTGTGTGAGGATGGTTAACACTCTCTTTCCATGTGCCTCCACCTTTGTGTCAGTGAATAAATCCTTGTCTCCCCATAATATTCTTAATCGATCTATTCAGCAGGGATATCATTTGGAGCCATATCTTTATGTGTTGGCAGCAGACGCCTTGGGATACTTGTTGGAAGCTGCTCACATGCAGGGACAGTTAAGCGGTGTTTCTTTGCCTGATGGTTCAGAAATGGTGAACAACCATTTTGCAGACAACTCACTTCTTTCTGTTCGTGCTGATCAAGATTCAGTGGATGGTGCTAGAGATTGTTTGGCTGTTTTTTGTGATGCCTCTGGGGCAATAGTCAGTGATCACAAAACTAACTGCAAAACTGATTGTTGGTTGGTGGGCCTCGACAATCCTGCTGGGTTGGATTCCCCCAGCATGGACTTTTATACATCTAGGAGTTATAGTGAGTTATCTTGGCATTCCTTTCAGTGTGGGCCTTTCTACAATTGTCATGTGGTGATTGGTGTCTACAGCATTTACAGCACAAGCTTCTCTTCTGGCAGAATAAAGACCTCCCATTTGTTGGGAAGTTGACTAGGGTAGGCAAGATACTCCAAGCCTCTGATATATATTATGTGTCCTGATGGTTACCCAGCAAGGCTTGGTTTTGCAGGATGGAGCAACTCTTGCGGTCATATTTGTAGGCCAAGTATGGCAGGTCTTGTTGAGACACACAGTACACATTGTGTAGCATCTTGGCAGGGTTCGGTGATCTTTAGGAATATGTGATACCATTTCAGTACCCCAGGCATTTTCAGATTGCTGGCACTTTTATTTTTACGAGTATATGGGCCACCTGGAGAAAGGTGTCAAGTTTGGTGAGGTGGCAGATGTTGGGCAGTGGTGCAAGGTGGGATTTGGCCAGAAGATCAATCTGGAACTGCAGGTTGCAGGTAACCTATATAGTGGATCTTCCCTGTTTCCAAGCTTGTTGACTGAGCAAAAAGATGATTTTCTTTTGGCAAGATTGTGCAATGCCAATACTAGCTCTTGGAAGGATTGGTGATCCCTAGCTCGTGAGTATGCCCTTTCCTCTATTGATCAGTCCACAATCATGGAGATAGTTTCCCTTGTCCAGCAGGAGAACCTTTTCAAAAAGAATATTGACATGCCGAAACCCATCTGGCACAATCAGGAGTACAACCTCATAAGTTGTACTCCATTTTGCATCAGTATCATCAGCTTGGTCTAGTTCTTAACACTAGATGGATGTCATCCGATGCTAAGGTCCGATGGATTCTGCGATTACAGTGTATGGTCCGTGTGGGTGTCTTACAAGCTCTGGGTGTCTGCTTTGCTAGTGATTTACCAGGGCCTTCCCCCCAATGCTCAGCTGGCTAAGAGTGGTGTCTCTGATGGTATTTGCCCTTCCTGCCTCAGTTTGGAAAAGATGAAGCATTTATAATGGGACTGTCCTTTTGTCAGGTCTTGTTGGGATCATGTTCAGAGTAGGCAACTATTCTTCTAGGGAGTTTGCATTGGAAAGCAGTTTTGTCGGGTGATTCCAGATCTTTAGTCTAGTCATCTCTTAGTGGCATTTGGCACTGCTTAAGAATTTCAGCTATGTTTGATCTTTGGAAGCTTTGGTGCAAATATGTTCTTGAGAATGAGGTTAGCTCTTTGTCTGCCTTTTGTCATATGTGGAGAGAGGAGGTACATATGTAGATGTTAGCCAAAGGTTTTCTGTTGATCAAGGATGCCAAATTGTTAGATCCCGCAACCTATTCAGATTTTATTTATATTCTTGTTGCTTTGAGGAAGAGGATGTAAATAACATTGTATATACCCCTCCGCTATATGTTTTCCCCTTTTTTCAGATGTATTATATTTATGTGAATATAGGAAGTATTTTACAATTTAGAAAAAATGGTTATTGGACCACCATAATTAGCAAAGATTTTTAAAGAAATTTTGTAAATCCTGTAATGTTTTGGACACAAAAAATTTTAAAATAAAAATAAAAATATAGAAAATTAAACAGAAAAAAATGAATGAAAAAAACAATGATAATTCCTTGTTCTCATTGGAATTCAAATGTTAATACCATGTGATCAACATATTATTCTTGCATATGAACTTATGTGATGGATTTCCCCAAGCTTCACATCGTAGCAATTATCAAAAAAAGTTATTTGTTCATGCCGAAGCGGAGCATGACCAAACAGCAATGGACTTAAAACCTTCATGGAGAAAACAAAAAAGAAGGGTATTTGGAATTGCAGCTCGAGATGAGGAGAAGAGAAGGTCGTGCTTCATGGGGCGACAACCTACTACTAATCATGGCTCACTCACATCTCCTAGATCGTTTGATCCAATGTTCGATTAGGGGCGAGCAAAAGAGAATCCCCTCTTTGGTGACAGGATAATTTATACCAAGTGAAGTAAATCGTGTGATCACAGCCCCTTGGAATAATTTATTTCACTCAATTTGGTTCAAGAAAACAATGGTGACGAAGATTCTAAAAATCTGATCATGAGGTCCCATGATCCCCAACCGCATGTGGCACCAACTATCCTGGCCTCAACAGCTCGTGATGTAGTTATTAATGAAAATGATAAGATCGTGATTCCCTCCCAGCTGATGGATATGATCAATAATGTCACTGAATCGCATTCTTTTAAATCTGGTGAAGACAGAGAAAAGTTAAAAACCTATCTATGCGGGTTGTGGATTGAAGGGAGATGAAGCAAAAATGAAGGTAACTGCATCTCACAATCTAGATTCGACCATGCATAAGTGTAGTTCTGTGGATCCCAACGAGGTAGCTACTTCAAGAGGTATAGATGTCACTTCACCCACTAACCCACAAGCATCTGTGTCCTCACTTGAGCTTGATCGACTTAATAATCCGACAGTAATTGAGATCCCTCATCTCCAAACGATGACCCTATGAATGCTGATTATAGGAACAAGAGATATAATGAAGGAAGGAGAAACCTGGAATAGTGGGAGGTTATTTTATGCTTCCTACGAAGAATGCTTGATGAAGATGCCTTCAACAAATACTGTACTGTGATATTGGGGCCTCGGATCTTGTTATTTTTGTTTATTGTTCAACTCAAAAGATGTTGCTCACTATGTTCAGCAACATGTAACTTGAACACTGCAGGTTCACTAGCTTATGTACAACCCTATGTTGAGATTTGGGTACCTTGGAAAGTGGTCCCCTTGTGTTTGTGAGCTTCTAAACACATGAGGGAAGTACTTTGTACCTTGTACTATGTGTCTAATTTCACTTTGACTTAGGAGATTTAAGTCAAAAGTGACATTTGCTCATTTTAGCCTAAAGTGACAATTAATTCACAAAGTGGGTGAATTAATAGACATAAAGTGAAACTATGGAAACTTAAGTAAAGTGGTTTTTGGTTTGAGATTTAGATGAGTTGATCTCAACCATTGATTAGGGATGAGATGAGATGATCTCATCCACCCAATATTTAGGTTTCCTTATGCATCCTAAAGGAGGGCGCAAGAGGCCAAGGAGAGGCCATTCACTCATTTGTTCACTCCTTGAGTTTGAGAGAGAGCAAGAGGATGAGGTTTCAGGTAGAGGGAGAGGAAAGCTTGGGCGCCTCCTTGCATGGAGAGCTCATGGAGGCTTAGTTCCCTGTTTATTTACTGAGGAGCTTCTACTTCTGAGGACGACGCATTAGCAGTGGGGAGGTCTTAGACTTGTCAGATTGCAGTGGGATCAGTTTCAGAGGGAGGCCACACTTCAGTATCAGAGTACTGTGGAGGGGTTTTCTATTCAGAGCTCACAGTTGGCATTTGGCTCAGTTTTAGTGGTCTTGGCAGTATTTCTGAGGGGCGCACTTGCTTGGTTTGGACTTGTATTTCAGCTTGAAACAAGTTGTTATTGTAACAGGTTCATCTATATTTTGTACTTGTTGTATTCCACCACCTATTCTCCTCATTTATAGACAATTATTCCAAATTGGTTTTCCCCGAGGGGATTTTATCCAGGGTCATGTTGACCAAAAATACCTGTGTCAATTTATGCATGCTTAGAAGTGTAGATCAGCATTTTAAAGTTAAAGATCTAGAGGTAGTGTTATTTGTTTTGATGTATATTGCATGTGCTAACATTGAGTAAAGAAAACACTTGCAAAGGCACCTCAAAAGGGCACTTAACCATCAAATATTGAGCAGAAAGTTTGGTGACTGTTTGCTGTCCTAAAAACAACAAAAAAAGACAGCCACACAGTTGAAACTTAGAGCCATACTAAGGTCAAGGACAGACCTTAGATGGAAGTCTCATAGGACCTCAGAATTTCTATATGGTATCAGAGCCAAAGGTGGCTTAGACTTGCTGATTTTTGAGCATTTTTTGTGGGCATTTTTGTGAAGTTTAGATCAGATCTGTTGGTTGTTTTTGGACAGCAAGTTTACAGTCCAAAACAGTGAGTAAAATTCAGATGTGAAGGTGCCTTTCAGTTAGTGCCAGTTGGACAATTCAGGGCAGATTTTGGACAGCTTGTTGACAGAGTTTATGGACAACATGTGGGCAGATTTGTTGGGCTGATTTTTTACACTTGTGGACAGCCTCTTCTCACACCTGCGTGGACAAGAGTGAGGCTGTAGTTTGCGACCTCTTTTCACACCTATTTTGCTAGGAGTGAGGTCGGTGTTCGCTTGCCTCTTTTCACACCTGTGTTGACAGGAGTGAGGCAGCGTTCCTTTACACTTGGAGCATCAGAGTGATCACAGTTTGGCAATGATGTCAGTATCTCAGATGTGTGTGGAGGACAGGCTAGCTGGGGCTAGCAATTGGTCGCCTTGGAAGGCAAGGATCGTCTTTGTCTTAGAGGACCTCGAACCATGGGATATAGTTGAGGCGTTTGTTCCTGTTCTTCCTGTTACTGCCCCCGTCTTGTTGGCAGATTTTAGGAAGAGGAACAACAAGGCAAAGAGGACCATTTGTGATGCAGTGCGAGATCATATTATTCCCCGCTTGACTGGGAAGACTTATGCATATAAGATGTGGGGATCTCTATGCAAGTTGTATGAGAGCTCTAATGAGAACCGGAAGTTGGTTCTTCATGATCGACTGAGGGGCATTCGCATGCTAGAGGATGAGTCGGTTGCTTCCTTTCTTGGTAGATACACCCAGATTAGAGACGAGCTTGGAGCCATCGAAGAGGTGGTGGATCCCAACTCTATGGTGAGGACAGCTTTGAACAGCTTTACCAAACCATGGGGTCCATTCGTACGCGGCATTGTTGCCAGGGAGGTTATGCCTACATGGGAGAGGATGTGGGATGACTTCATCCAGGAGGAGACTAGACTAGTGGCAGAGGCTTCTGGACAACAGCGGCAGCAGTCAGTTTCGGGTGATGAGGACCTTGCTCTTTGAAAAAGGGCAAGAAGACCGACCGGGGAGGTCGGCAGGGTCCCAACTTTGGGGGCACACCACAGGGAGGAGAGAGCAGCAGCAATGGGCAGAAGAGAGACATGAGCTCAGTGAGATGCTTTGCTTGTGGAGAGATGCGTCACTATGCAGGACAGTGTCCCAGGAAGAAGAAGAAGAAGCAGGATGGGTCAGCAGCGACAGCAGAGGAGACAAAGTTCAGTGAGAAGTTTGCGAGAGAGTGTGCATTTGTGACTACTTTGTCTGCTATTACACCATCCAGCACTAGATGGGGAGACAAAGTTGAGGAGGACCGAAACAGCAGTGATTCAAAGGGAGATCAGACTCAATGTCCTTGGACATCATCCGAGTGGGTGACTGGTCCACCCATGATAGCTTCAGTTTCAGAGTCGTCAAGCAGACAGAGAGTTGGTGCTACAGCTTCAGAGCATCATAGGTTGATGACGAGGAGCAGCAGGGCACCATGGAGGCTTGAGCCTCACTTGGCTTCTGAGACAGGCAGATCAGATTCTGGATCCACTTCAGGTGGAAGTTACTTGGCGAAAGGCCAAGTTGATGACTCTCGGTGAGATGCCAAGAGAGTGACTCTTGGTGAGATGCCAAGAGTAGTGACCGTTGGCGAGATGCCAGGAGGTAGAAATCGTTGGTGGGAGACCAAGGTGGAGATCTTTGGTTTGATACCAAGATCTAGGTGATCTTGGATAGGTGGAGAGACACTTCCATCTATAGATCACGCAGATTGAGCAGATCTGTGTCGACTACTTTCAGTGATTAGGGTACAGCCATACTTACCGAGTATATGCCAGGAGGCAACCATGTCCACTGCAGGGATGAGATTGGTGGTGACGAGCACTTTCCTCGATAAGAGGGAGTGTTGAGATTTGAGTACCTTGGAAAGTGGTCCCCTTGTGTTTGTGAGCTTG
>ML779700.1:37991-64970 GCA_009831015.1 Picea engelmannii | reverse complement strand
TGAAGTTTCTACAAGTATGGGAAGAATTGTGGCTCAGGATAGTAAAGGAAGATTAAATCTGCAAAAGAAAAGTTGGAGGAGATCATAAATTTCTTAACTTTTTTTGGAGGAAGATCTACACAACTTAATTTTATAGGGGAGAGAAGCAGAGCTAAAGCACTCAATCATAGGTAAAGAGGATTATGTCACTAGGGGAGCTTGGATCCCTGCATGTCTTCATTGGATTGAATAAAGGGATGACACTTTCAAGTTTTATTTGACTTTCTGAAGAAGAAAAAAATGCTTTGGAAAGGGTCCTTGTTCTGCGATGACCAGATGTTCGGAGGATGATTTTTCCTATTAAGAAAATGTTTGGGGTCCATTTTCAGAATATCTTCTCTCCCTTTGCTTTGTCGGATAAAGCCATGGAGGCTGTTAAATGTTCATGACATGGTAGGAGGATCTGCACTTAAAACCGTAACAGATTTAAAACTAAGACTGCTTAAGCTCCAATCAAGACACAGAAATTCTGAACACTAGATCTACTAACACAATTCTGAAAAACAGAACAGCAGACTGTAGATTCAAACCAGCAGATGTAACTTCCAAACCTGCATAAAAGACACAGAGTTCTGGAAACTAGGACAGCAAGAGAAATTTGCAGCACACACAGTAACATATTTCAGTATTAACTAGAAAAGAATTACACAGGAAACTACTTCACACTTCTACTAAAAATCATATATGTAATGATGCACCCTATCTCTCTTTATATAACTAGAGAGATTAGGGTTACAACAAACATAGACAAAACCAGCAAAGCACCTATCTTAAGAAAAGCACACCCTAACCCTACTGCACCTAAAAGAGAGTGACACCATGCATGGAGTGTACTGCCTAGAATAGTGTGCCCACTAGACAAGACAGACTGCATGCATGCATGCACCTTCTAACCTTGTAAACAATGCCAAGTCTGGATCTAGAAACTCACCTAAAGAATGTCTCTGTCTAATCTTAGAGCAACGCCCTACTCATCTAAAGATAACTGATCTAAACATAGAGCATGCATGCGCCTCACACATTGGTTGCCTACTTCACTGTTGTGCCTTCCCAGTAGATTATCTAGTGCGCTATCAGTCCAATAACAAAAAAGTATGGTACTGGATTGTGGCTGACTGGACTGGACATGTTGGGTATGAACTCTGCTGAAGAAGAACAATGACTAAGCAACAGATTAAATCTAACATTTCCTCTTTGAGGGGAAGGTGTTCTCCATCGAACCAAGTCTATCTCTCATCATCTCAAACATCCCCTTAGCTAGAGGCTTAGTCAAAATGTCTATAACCTGCAAGGAATATACTCAAGAAACACTACTTCCTTCTGAACTGTCTCTGAAGAAATGGTACCAAATATCAATGTGCTTGGAGTGATCATGAAACACTAGATTCTCAGAGAGACTGATGCAATTCTAATTGTCACAGTAAACCAATGAGGGCTTCAAACATTTCATCGGTCAACTCTAATATCAACTTGCAAAGCCATATGACCTCACAACTAGCAAAAGGGGCCACCATTTACTCTACCTTTGCTGAATTGAGTGCAACCACCCACTGCTTCCTGTTGAACCAGTAAATCGTGCATGTGCCCAAGCTAAAACAAAACCTGAAGTACTCTTCCTAGCACTTGCATCTCCTACCCAATCAGAATCAACAAAACCATGCAGTGCCAGCTCAGCATCCCCCACATACCTAAAGACATAATGCATTATGTCCTTCAAGTACCGAGAAACATGCTCGGCAGCGTTCCAATGAATCTACCTAGGCTCAACCATGAACTAGATCAAAGTATTCACTACAAAACATATGTCGATCCTGTTATTCACAAGATACATCAGGGAATGAATCAGCTACCCATACAAAGAAGGATCTACAAAATCTGAATCTAAATCAGCTGATAACTTCAGATTTGGAACCATAGGAGTGGCCAAGGGTTTGTAATCTAGCATCTGAAATCTCTTGAGAATCTCCACTGTGTACTTCCCTTGTCCAAGGGAGACTTCACATGTACCCTACCAAACTTCTAGACACAGAAAGTAATGCATAAGGCCTATGTCATTCGTTCAAATCCATGGCCCAACTCCTCCTTGCACTGTAAAATGTGCTTCTCAAAACTCCATGTAAGGATAAGATCCGCTACATACAAGACCAGGACAAGCAAATCAGATTTATCAAACAAAAAATAAGGATTAGGATCTACAGCAATCTTGGTGAAGCCCAAATTCAGTAAGTACTCATCAATCCTTGAGTACCATGCACATGGTGCCTACTTCAACACATAAAGGGCTTTCTTCAACCTGCACACATGCGTATCTCACCCATGCACCTCAAAACCCCTCTACTTATTAATGTAAACTTCCTCTTCAATCAAGCCATTCAAAAAAATTGTCTTTACATCTATCCAGTATAAGGGCCAACCAAAAATTGATGCTAGACATGATGACTCTGAAAAAAGTACCACCGACAACAATAGCAAAAGACTCATCATATTCAACTCCCTCTCTCTCGGATGATCCTCTTGCTACAAATCTGGTCTTGTACTTCTCTATGCTCCCATTAGTCGCATGTTTGATCCAGTGACCTGGAACCAATCATTGATTTTTTCATTGATCTTGACACAAGCTCCTAGACATCATTCTTCATGATGGAGTTATACTCCTTTGTCATGGCATCCCACCATACCTGCTCTACAATTGCCTCCTCATCACCAGAAGACTCTACATCAATGATAGAAGACATCATTGCAACATATGTAGGAAATTTCTTAGGGGAGTGACTCAATCAAAAAGAAGATTTTGGTGCTCCTACTTGTTCTTATGCCTCCTTCAAAGTCTAGTTAAGTCATATTGGCTTCTTGGTTGAACTAGATGGTAAAGTGTGTTGATGTTTCTGGTAGTTGCGGGAGGTATTCACCACCGAGATAACCTTTCATATAGAATAAACTGTCAAGACATCAAAGGAAAACCATTGAAAGAATTAAAGAAGCCCCAGAAGATATATTGCTCTTGAAGTCTAGTCGGCCTGCCAAAAAAAGGTAAAGTAAATATATTTTCCAGAAAGGACAGCTTGGCCCCACTCGAAAAGTTCATTTGTCAGATTAGTATAAATAAAGGGTGACGCCCTTCTCATTTGACAGACTCTCTCACATTTCATAGCGCAAGTTTGGAAGAGAGTTGCAGTTGCAGTTGCAACTGCAACTGCAATAGGAAAGATGTGCATGGTGGAGACTATCTCATCTCTTGGTGATGCTGCAACTGCAACTGCAATAGGAAAGATGTGCATGGTGGAGACTATCTTATCTCTTGGTAATGCGCATGGTGGAGGCAAGCTACTCTAGCGCTCTAGCTAGAGTATGCTGCAACTACATTGTTGGTTATCTCTTAGGTGTGCTGCATCTATGTTGTTGGGTTCTTTCTTGTTGGTTTGCTCTATTGGATAGAGCTTTTTATTGTCTTGTCAAGGATATTCTTTATAAGAAGGTTGTTGGGTTTTCTCCCCTTGTGTAGAAGGGTTTCCCAGTATGTGAATGTTATGCTCGGGGGTGGCACGAGTAGGTGCCTATGGTTGGGTCGCGATGGCGTAGCATTGCCTATGGAGAAACGAGCATGCAAAAGAAGCTCAAATTGCTATGGAAAATCTAATGTTAACGAAATTAATAAAATTCCAACATGGTATCAGAGTTTGGTTTCCTTCAGAACAGTCTAATCACTGGAAGGAAGATCGTGAGATTTGCCGTGTCGTTGCATTTCACCGTTGTAGTTTTCCACTGTACCCTACTGCAGTACCTTGTCGTTGCACAGATTTATTTTTCAAGCTCGTTGAGCACCTTTCCCTAGGTCGTTTGGCCAAATTTCCTTCACCAGCAGGTGCGCCCTACCCTAGCACATCTCCAGCTACCTTCAGATTGCAAGTTGGAGCACTTTGAAGTTTCAGGGTTTGTCGTTGTTGCCGAATGGTGCCGTTGTTTTCCATTGTTGTCGGAGGTATGTACTTGTATATGTTAAATTGTATCATTATCTTGAGGGTGTTGCATCTATGTTGTTGGGTTCTTTCTTGTTGGTTTGCTCTAGTGGATAGAGCTTGTTATTTTGTCATGGCAACGATATTCTCTATAAGAAGGTTGTTGGGTTTTCTCCCCTTGTGTATAAGGGTTTCCCAATATGTGAATATTATGCTCGGGGGTGGCACAAGTAGGTGCCTATGGTTGGGTGGCAATGGTGTAGCATTGCCTATGGAGAAACAAGCATGCAAAAGAAGTTTGAATTGTTATAGCAAATCTAATGTTAACGGAATTAATAAAATTCCAACAAAGTGGCCTATGTTCCTGCACCAAAACTTTGCCAATCTAAATCTGATTTGCTATAATCTGCAAATCAGCACTTGTAGCAACAAGATTTTCTCCCTCAACCTCCATAGGAGGCTCTTGAGACTTAAAAAGTGATGCATCCTCATCAAATTTAACATCTTAGTTTACCATTGTCTTCCTTTATGATGGAATGTAAATCCATTAAACCTTGAAGGTCTCACTATATCCAACAAAATACCCTTGATGCTAGAGGGTTCAAATTTAGTCCTCTTCTCATCAAGCACATGAATATAAACAAGACAATCAAATACACGAAAGTGTGATTCCTAAGGTTTCTCACTAGTAAAGGCTTCATCTGGTGTCTTGTCCTTCAATATCCTATGAGGACACCTGTTCAGAACAAATAAAATCATATTGCATGCCTCTGCCCAAAGACACATGGGAAAATCCACGTTGTGGATCGTTGATTTGGTTGTCTCTATGACGAACCAGTTCTACCCCTCTACAACCCCATTCTGTTGTGATTTGTAAGGGCATTGTCAGCTCCCTCTTGATCCCTACTTCTCTACAAAATGCATCAAAGTCCTTGAAGGTGTACTCTCCTCTATTGTCAAATCCCAACAATTTTGATCTTCTTGACAGTCTAATTCCAACTAATGCCTTGAACTCTTGAAACTTAGAGAACACTTCATCCTTGGTCTTCATAAAATAAATCCAATATTTGTGTGAGGAATCATCGATGAAAGAAACAAAATGCATGTTTCCTATCAAAGAAGTTGAAGTCATAAGTCCACACACATCTGTAGGATGAATCGGATCAAGAATCTCTTTTGATCTATGCTTACTGCTTGGGAAAGCAATCTTGGCATGCTTGTCGAGTGCACAACTCCTACCTAGTCTTTCCTTCTCAATTTTTAAGTTCAGCAATCCCTGTACAATGTCCTTCAAGAGGGGCAATGCTCCATAGTGTAGATGACCCAATAGCTTGTGCTATAATGGGCACAGATCGTCATTGTCATGCACTAAAACACCATGCTTCACTAGATTAGCAAGTAACATGTACAGGCCACCTTGTCGCACCCATTTGGTCAAAACTCAACCATGCTCATGGCTGCAATCTCTGATAATGACTTGTCGATCATCAAACTCAATGACACACCTAAGATCTGTCATCACTGAAATAGAAAGAAAATTATTGGTCACACCAAGAACATACAAGACATTATCTAGTTCAAGGGCATCACTTGTTGGCATGTGCAAAGAGATAGATCCCATTTTGGTAATCAGATATGTGGCATCATTGCCCAACTCTGCCTATATGCCAGCATCCTGCTCTTGAAGTCTGCTAAAAGCCTCTTGCTAAGGGTCATGTGTATGGATCCTCCATTGTCTACACCAAAGACAATGTTAGGAAAGACATGAAACCGTGAGGAAATCTATATCAAGATTGGATGCTCATCCACTCAAGCAGAAGCTTCTGCACTCCCTACAAACGGATTCCACCGTTGTCACTAAGATGCACAGTGGTCCAACTTATGGCACTTGAAACATTTCACATGACTCCAATATTTCTTCCCTTGTTTCAGATAACTCGAATCTTCCTTCTCTCCCTTTTGACCCCTCCCCAAGTCCTCATTTAATAACTCCTCTCCTCATCTTCCCAGTGAGAGCTAGGTTCTAGATCTCCTCCACTCTTGCTGAAACTATCTCTTGCCTTATCTCTTCTTGGAGAAATCACTACAAAGATTCTCAAAGGTGGTCAACGTCTCACAAGCACAAGCACCCTGCACAAAAGATTCCCAAGGTGAAGAGAACACATTTAGAGCTATGGGTAACAACTCCTCATTCTCGACCTTCATCTCGATAGCAGCAAGTTGATTCTGAACTTGGTGATTTTCATCAAGTATCTAGGCATCATGCCTATGTCATTGTGTGTGACAGTGAACTTGGTCTTCAGGAGCATCTTCTGGGAAATATTCACTCTAATACAAAGTGATCAAGGCATCATACATATCCTTAGTCAACTTCTTTGCAACGTGAGAGATCAAATGGTCCTTCACAGAACCTAGGATGATTCTCTTTGCTATGGCCACCTTCTTATATGATGTGGGATCATTGTGGCCACTGTAGCCTTCCATTCTACAATAGTACAAAGATCAAACTCCTCCATCCATATCTGAACCCTGCACTTTCAAGATGTAAAGTTGGAAGCACTCTCTGAGACCCAAGTTAGCCATTCTTCTAACTTCTATACACACCTCAATCAAACAGATCAGCCAGAAATAAAACAAATCAACAACCTATCACAAGTGTGAATCACCTCACACATGGATAAACAAAAATTCAATCACTAAAGTATCATGGGCATCTCACCCACAAACCTCTCACAGGTCCAAGCACATATCTTGAGCATATGTCAGCTTCAATCGTTGAAGCTAGGGGATCACACCCTGAAATCCTCCAACAACGCCCTCTCACAAGAAGCAGCCCCACTCCATACACGGATCCTAGAAGATTTCAAATGCACAGCTCTAATACCAAGTTAAATGTAGGCAGATCTGCACTCAAAAGTTAAAACCCTAACAGCTAGGAAACTAAGACCGCTTAGGCTCCTAACAAAACAGCAAAATTCTTCACGCTAGATCTACTAACACATAAGTCTGAAAATCAGAACAGCACACAACAGAATTCAGAACAGCAGATGTAAAGTGTAATTCTGCATAAAAGACAAGTTCTGAAAAATAGGACAGCAAGAGGAATTTGCAGCACGCACAGTCACATATCTTTGTATTAACTGGGAAAAAATTACACAGCAAACTTCACATTCATACTAAAAATCATACATGTGATGAAGCGCCCTAACTCTCTTTATAGAACTAGAAAGATTAGGGTTACCATGAATGTAGACGAAACCAGCAAATCACCTATATTAAGTAAAGCACCCCACTGTGCCTAGGAGAGAGTGCCTTCATGCATCCAGTATACTGCCTAGAATAGCATGCCCACCAGAGAAGACAAACTGCATGCATACATGCACCTTCTAATGTTGGAGACAACACTAAATCTAACTCTGGAAACTCCCCTAAAGCAGGCAATTAGTCTAAACATAGAACGGCACCCTACTCATCTAAAGATAGTGCATGCATGCTTGAACAAATCTAAAGATAGTGCACACATGCGGCAAGCATGCATGATCCTCACACACTAGTTGCATACCTCACTGCTGTGCCTTCCCAATAGATTCTCTACTGCGCCATCACCCTGAATGCAAACAAGTCTGCCACTGGATCATGGCTGATCTAAACTGGATCTGCTGGGTACACGTTATGCTGAAGGAGAACAATGACTGAGCAACAGGTAAGATCTAACAGAGGCTAGGCACCAATGCTGTAAATTCATCTACCCCCCCCTCCCCCAACGTCTCTTCCTTGGATAGGGACAGTTTGAATAATGATATCTCGAAGGATGAGCTTCTTTCCCCTTTAAAATCTAAGAAGAGTAGTAAATATCCCAAGCTGGATGGCCTCCCCTATGAATTTTTTTTTTTTAAATGTGGGATATTGTAGGTGAGGATTTATTTCAGAAGGCAAGAGAAGCATTCCCTTCTAGTCACTTAAAGGAGTTTTTAAAATAGGGGCTGATCAAGCCTACTCCAAAGAATTTGGCTAGGGATACTATTGGGGGCTGGAAACCAATTACATTTCTAAATGTTTCCTACAAAATCTTGGCAACCAGAGCTGCAAAAAGGCACCCCCCCAACACTCCCACTCTCAAAGCGCACTTCAGGAAGGAGCACCTTTGAGAGCACGCTACAAGGCTAAAAATGTTGCTCCTTGCCTATGTGGGATGTGCTTTTGGAAGATCGCTACCCGAGGACTCTCGAAGTGCTCCTTAGGCGAACTAAAAGCATTCCCCAAGCAAATCCGAAGCACTCCCATGCCCAGCAAAACACTCCTATGGATTTCACATTATGGGGTTTTTTTCATTTTTTTGATGCGGTGCCCAAGGGAAGGCCCCAATAGGCCCCACAACTGATGGCTTGGGTTTATGGGTGGATAAAAATCCTATTTGACCCCATTTTCTCCCATTCTATCACTCATTTTTCACAAGGCTTTTAGTGGGCTTCATCTTGTTGTTGACGAGCAGATTCCTGAGAGCTTGGAGGGGGGTTAAAGGTTGCGATAGTTACATTCAACCATTGTTAGAAAGCTGAAGAAGTAAGCTCTAAGCCCATTCTCACTTGTTTTTTCCTTTGCGTTGTGTATGTTGTCAAAGTTGCGATAGTTACATTCAACCATTGTTAGAAAGCTGAAGAAGTAAGCTCTAAGCCCATTCTCACTTGTTTTTTCCTTTGCGTTGTATATGTTTTCAAAGTTGAATGTTCTCTTCTCAAACTCTTTCCCAATCCTTCTTTCTCCTACTACAAGTTTTAGCGAGGTATGTGATGTATGCTTCTACTTTTTTATTGTGATGATGTTGATGGGCAATACGAATGATGAGGAAGGATATGAGAAATTTCATGGTGAGTATGGCCCCCACCATGGAGAGGAGGAAGTCGTAGAAGGGGATGAAGGGGACTATGTCACATGGTTCGGGTTCGACAAGGATTAGGTTCGATTTGGGTTCGAATTTTCTGATAAAGTTCGAATGAGGTTTGGCTTCAGGTTTGATTATATACATTTTTCAAATATATATAGTCTAAATAGAAATACAATATTAATGTTAAATAGATAATATTATTACTAAGAATTAATACCAAATAATATTCTTATTAAAAAAAACTAAAAATTAATAAAATATTAATAATTAATATTACTACCACTAATTAAAAATTAACAAAATATTAATAATAATAAAACCACACACAAATAAAATAATTAATAGTCTAAATAATAAATAATAAGGTGATATTAACTGATCAATAAAAAAACATAATTAATAATAAAAAATGGATATTGTTCTAATAATATTAAAAAAAACAATAATAATGCTAAGTAGATAATGTTAATACAAATAATTAATATTAATATTATTACGAAATAAAGGATTAATAAGATATCATCTATGTTTATAATAATGTTATACAAACTTTTATGGTTAAGCATTCAACGTCTAGTCCATGAGGAATGTTGATTTGTCTTTTAAAAATGGGACTTGTAAGGATTTTGTAGACTTTGTTTGGAATTTTGGAAACCTCATAGGAATGACATGATTGCAATTAGAGAATTTACTGTTGTGTTTGTTTGACTTTGTATGAACCCGCGGAAGGCAGTCCTCAAAACTGAGGATATGCCCCCACACTTCGAAGACACAACGAGTAGATGTGAATGTTGTGTTTGTTTGATTTTGTATGAACCAACAGAAGGCAGTGCTCGAAATTGAGGATATGCCCCCACACTTCGAAGACACGAGTAAATTGTAAATGTGATTGTTGTGTTTGTTTGACTTTGAATGAACTGGCGGAAGGCAGTCCTCAAAATTGAGGATATACCCGCACACTTCAAAGACACAACGAGTAATGCGATCAATGCGAGCATTCTTATGTATCCCCTGTCAACTTATAGAAGTCAAATTTTATGCCGGAATCCGGATTTGAACGGAATTTCACACGAGGGAAGGTTCTAAAATCACAAAGACAAGCCATAGTAATTATTTTGGCAGGTTTGTGTCGCTTGTACGAGGAATGGGTGATTTCTTAATGAAAATTAAGTGAGGGTTCTGGTGCAGCGGTAATGGGTGATTTCTTAATGAAAATTAAGTGAGGGTTCCAGTGTGGCGGTAATGGGTGATTTCTTAATGAAAATTACGCAAGGGTTCCAGTGCGGCGGGCAGACTCTGACCTTGAATTAAGCTCTGTTTTTTTACTTTGACCACGTTTTCGAAATTCCCAACCCTAAATCGAATTTCATGTTGAACCCCAAAAAAAATCGTGTTTAAATTCTCCTTAGGGTTCGAATTTGTCTTAGGGTTCGGGTTCGTTTAGGTTCGCCATCAGGTTCGTCTTTGAGGTTCGCGAACTTGGACGAATTTGAAAATTTGTTTGAGGTTCGTTGAATTTCAATCCTCGAGGTTCAAGTTCGGCGAACCCTATGACTTAGGAAGGGGATGACAATGGTGAAAGTGATGGTGAAACTAACATCAAAAATAGTTTAACACACTTGTGGAAGTATGTCGCAAGGGTTAAGATAGGTAAAGGGGGTGGAACCACTAAATTTGCATGGCCCCATTGTAACAAAACTTATACACGTTCGTACATGTGAGGAAGCATCTCTCTGGGTCATTTTCGAGTGATGAAACCAAGCACGTAGGAGTCAAGATCTGTGTAAAGTACCAAAAGCAAATAGAAAAAAATACGCCAACTATGAGCAAGAAGCACAAAATAAATAAATAAAAAATCAAAGGTTCAATCTAATGCCTCATATAGAATGTGGTCAATCCCCATCCCCCCATGCTAGTAGGTCCTCACCCATGCATACATGGCGTAGAACAATAGTAGATTTCCTTAACCAGAATTGTGGGGACAACATGGATGCAAAGTGTTCAAGTTTCTCTATGCATGTGGCATACCATTCAATGTTCTTTGCTCACCCTATTGGCACGATATGGTTAATGCCATCAACAATGCTCCTAAAGGATATAGGAGCCCTAGGTACGACAAAGCCAAAACCAAGGGACTTAACAAGGAAAAAGCCAAACTCCATAATGCTCTGGGACAATTTACTAATGGTTGGATCGAATTAGGGATATCCATTGTATCTAAAGGTTGGGCAGATGTTAAAGGTCGGCATGATAAATGTTCTTGGTGTGTCTATTAGTGGTGCGGTCTTCCTTGCAACCCATGACTACTCAAATTGTTACAAGACCAGTGTTAATATAGTAGAGTCCTTAATAAAAACCATTCAAGAAATTGGGTCACATAGTGTCATTCAAGTCATTATTGATAATGTTGCTAATTGTAAGGCAATGGGAGCAATCATTGAGGATGTATATCCTAACATATTTTAGTCTAGGTATTTGGTGCACACATTAAACGTTTCGATGCATAATATTACTAAGTTGAAGGAGCCTAATTATAAATGTATCAGTGCCCTTATACATGAACATGAAGAGAATGGTAAAATTTATCACCAAGAGTAGTGTTGCTCACTTTTTCTATGATCACTCTAAGTTGGAGCTACTTAAGCTTGCGAAGACCAAATTTGTTAGCTTATTACCTCACCTTCATGCACCTTTTGAAGGTGAGAAAGGCATTGGCTAGTATGGTGGTCAATGATTCAAGGCAGGGTTTAAAATTGAGGTATGCATCTGCATTTGATAGAGAGGAATTTGAGGAAGGTGGAGACACCACTCTTGATGGTCAGTTTTGGGCATTGGTTAGGTATGTTTTCTAGTTCACCAAGACCATTCATAATACGATTTGATTTGTGGATTCAAATCAGCCAATAACCGGGGAGGTGTATGAGCAGAAGGACAACATGCTAGGCCAGATCAAAGACGTTGAGCCGAAGGATGCAATCTTGTATGATCATATTCGTAAATATGTGGTCAAAAGGTGGGATAATCTAAATGTTCCACTTTGTGCCTTATCATATGTCCTTGCACCAAAACATTATTCTACATTATGGTTGGCCAAACTAGCACCTGTGAGTGGGTTTAAGAGAAAACCACACATTGATCCAAAGGTTTAGAATGTCTATATGATTGCATTAGACAAGTTGATCATTGATGAAGTCAAGTGTGATCAAGTACAAAGCGAATTGATCTTCTAAATCAATGGCCTTGGAATTTTGCTAATGTTCATGTAGTTAAAGATCAAGATAGAATGAATCTTGTAGAATGGTGGAACATGTATAATAGTTCTTCCATGCATCTACATAAATTGGTGACGAGGTTGCTTTCACAAATTGTGAACACTTCTTTTACAAGGAGTTGTTGGAGCACCTACAGCTTCACCCACAATGTGAAGTGAGCTTGAATGCACACCAAGCGGAAAGTTTGGGTTAAGTGCACTACAAGAGGTTATTGTCCCATTCTTGTGAAGCAACGAAGAAGGATAAAACATATACGACTTGGGACAACAATTTAGAGGAGAATAATTTGGAGGATGAAGCCATAGCTTTAGAGTGCTTGGAAATCGAACTTTTGGTTTATGAGACTCATGATGTTGATCATGTAGCAAAGACGCCACCCCCATCCACTACCATTATCAGCACTAGTAGGATTCCAAGGGTCGCAGCTTTAGCTTCACGACCTCCATCATTGCATGGGAACTGTTGTTTCAGAGTCTGTACTTAAGGCTTAGAAGTACAGTGTCTAGGCATCCGAAAGCGTGTAAAAGGTGGAGAAGAGAGAAACGTCAACCTTCGGCAAAGGAAACTAAGGAAGATTTCTACGTTGGCGTTGTCTAGCTTCCAACTGTTCCTAGATGGTTATATCTTGTTCAATGGCAGCCCATGAACGTTCGAGTTCAACCCGGGTAATAGTTGTTTTAAGAATAGTGTCGAAAAGGTTTAAGGCAATGTGTGTTTGATTTGATAATCCGGGTTCGATATTAGGCTGTGTTGGTACAAGGACAGTCATGGAGGAACAGTAAAATAAGCAAAACTTCAGGGAGAAATTAAGTGTTGTCTCAATTTGGTCGTATAAAAGAGAATTTATGATTTCGGAAATAAAACAGATCGCAAATCAAAGGCTCTTTCCCGTAACTGAGTTATATCTTAATAAAAGGTATGAGGTGGGAGAAAAACATTTAGTTGTCTATGGTGTAAGGCTCCTATCAAGGGAGAATCTCACGTATAAACAGAAGAGGAAAAATGTAAGGAAATAACCGATGTAGCAGAGAATATGTGTAGAATTCTGAAAATGTGGACTGGTCTTACACCCGCTGATAGCTAGTATAGAGGAAAAACAGTAAACAATTACAGAAAACCAAAATTCATTCGCTATAGTAGTGGTCGTACTAAATTATAACGAAGCATTCATCAGTTAAGAATATGAAATGAAATGAAATATGAGATACGAGAAAACAAACTCATAACACAGTCTTGACGGAATTGAGAATCTTCAGATTTGCTTTGTATTAACTCTCAAATTTGTAAAAACTCTGTTACAATCGACACAAAAAGGTCCAGCCTTTTTCATTTCTTTCTGTGGTATATTTATACAATTTTACAAATAAGATAGAATCTCAATAGTCACAAAATTTCGGTTATGACAGGGAGGAGAGCAATCGCTCCATTTCTTCTTCTCTGTCTTCACTTGGTGCCAAACGTTTGTCCTCGCGCGGGCTCGGTACAGGCGACACATCTTTCAACCAGCTGAGATATTAGCCGCGACGGTTTTGCTTGACAGCTGGCTTCAAAGAAGTAACATTCTCGGGCTAACTGCTGCAGCCTGTCTTCCATCTGTCCATCTATGATGTCGATGGCGCATAATTGTGCGTTGGGTCTAATCATGCATTTGTCTATTTGGACTATGTCCACCATAGTCACCTAGGAAATATCAGTCGAATCTCTTTCCTCTTTTTCCTTTAGATCAAGCGAGATTTTTGCCACATTCATTTGCATCAACGTCTCGGCATTTACCTCCGCTGTCAATGCCTAGCAGATCGTCGTCTATAGAACTGAAGGCCTCTTCTAAGGAATTGGTTATCTTTTTGGCTTGTTGCTTGCCTTCGGCGATGTTATGCTCCCATTCTTTTAATAGAATGTTTCCTCTGGTTTGCTCTGAAATGGTGAACCTGGGAGTACTTTCCAAAACCCTGTTGTTTGTGGCTATCACAGCCTCTTGGAAGGCGACCCGAGCTGCTCCGGCTTCCCTTTCTCTAGCAGATAAGTTCTCAGAAACCTGGTTGACTAGCAAACAGTTGTCCCGGATCGCTTCTACCTTGGCGAGCAAATTTCGCTGTGCCGCAAAGACTCTGCTCCGAATCTCGATCGCCTGGGATTTGAACATCCCGATGTTTATCATTCTGTTCTGGGCGATCTCCACCCTAGCCTGTAGTTGTTCAATCAAATCCCTTTGCTGGCTCGCTTGCATCTGACCATCCCGGACCACCAACTGTGCTTGCTCGAGCTTGGTTTTGAGCAGCTCTATCTCATTTTTATCGGCCAACCTGGCCTGCTCTATTCCTACGCTCACCTAGTCTTTAGCAGTCTCTGTTGTTGTGGCCAGTCTGGCTTCAAGGGTCCTAATGAGGCGATTTTTTCTTTTAAGTTTGTTTTTTAAGAGCCCGACTGAAAATTGATTCGTCGAGGCATATGCTCCTAGTGACCTTGCTATTTCAGTAGCGAATTGCTCATTCTTCTTGTCCTTTCCATCAGTTATAACTTTATATTTCTTGGCAGTTGACTCTCCTTCTTGATAGAATTCCCTTTTTACTACTGCCTTTCTCTTCTTATCGAAGAAAAACTCATTCGGAGGGAGTTCTTCTACCCTTATGGGCCTCAACTCTTCATTGAATATCCATCCTGCATCGATATTTCCCTGCGTCGACTGCAAGGGGGTAACTGATGTGATAGGTTCTCCGATCTGCTTCGCTGATTTTCCCGGAGTAGCGACCGAACTCTGCTTCTTCGGCGGGTCGGGAGTCTTTATCTCTGTTTCCGGACTCTTAGTTTGCTCCCCCTCGTCCTGGTGTTTTCCTTGATCGGGAGTCGCGTCCTTAGAGCCTTCGGCATCTTTCCGTTTCACCTCCGACGTACTTGGACCCTCACCTCGCAACACTGCGGGAAGACAGCTACGTCGATGTTCCTGGAACTTCAGAACATCGGCTCTTTCCTCGAGTGCCAAGGTTTGTATCCGAGCTAGAATCTCAGCATAGGACCTTGCGCCTCGGAAAATGTCATCCGAGGGTGAATTCTCATGCTCAAATCTCTTGAACCCGCAACTGGCCAAATGATTGCTCACGACCCTCTGCGGATCGCGTTTCTTGTATTCAATGGAGACCAAATTTAGGTCTTCCAGGGCTGCTGCCTCGGCTTTAGCATGCACGAAATCTAGTAAAGAATAAGAATTCAAATGAACGAGAAAAGGTGGCCATACCTTCTTCGAGTATCCTTTAAGCTCTTTGCTTATACCACCAATTACTGTTTGCCTAGCGACCTTTCGACAAGCTAACTTATCGGGAATGAACAATGGCAATGCATGCGGGGGGACCGAAGCCCCGAAAACTCGGAGGTATGAAAATTCTGCTTCCACATACCAGTCTGCTATGCTGCTCAGATTTGTTACTATGCTGTCCGAGATTCGGGGTGGCGAGTGACCAAAAATGGTGACATGCAGGGGCACCATCACCCAGTTAAAAACTTCATACACAAAATTTTCCGCTTTGTTTTCCCATAATTTTGCATGATATACGTGTATGGGTTCGTCTTCTGCCGGAGTCCAACTCCAGCTCATTAAGGGAAATGGTGTCAAAAAACAAATTGCGTCCATAATGTATGCAGACATGAAGAATGAAGACGCCTTCCCATTCTCTTTCTGCGCCCGATACTCTGTGACCCGACTGGTCAAGCTATCGGAAAGCATCTTTGCCCAGTCAAAGGAACTGCCTTCGGCGACCCGAAACATTAAAGGCACCCACGGAAGGAAAAAATGTGTGTACTCTTTCCCGTATAACCTGCATGTCATCATGGCTACATATTTGTACTGCGGTTCTAAAGAAGCGATTGAATATATGTCGTGGCTATCAGCTCTGAACTTCACGGTGTTTGAAACCCAATCCTTTATTAGACTGGACATGGTTTTATCATACTGTACGCATTCCTTCTGCTTGAACTCGTCCAAGAATTCAGCGCCATATGTGTAGTCGGACGTCGTGGGCAGCTTATACATGGCTTGCAGAGGTTCCAACCTGAAAGTCCCGATGGTGACTTTCTGCTCGTTCATGATGGTTCTGGTCGGTATGTCCACATGGTCCAATGCCCATCGGACCATGTCATAATATGGAAGCAATCGTGGCCTGGTTGCTACTCTGTGCATTCCAGATTGGATGACTATTTTGTACTTGGTGGTTATATCATCTTTTTCGTTGTCGCTGGAGTCGTCAGAATAGTCCACCAACTCTGCCTATAGAACATCCGAAACGAACGACCAATTCGGGACAGAAATCGATACTTCGAGGCGAAGTATCAGCGACATTGTCTGAGCCTTGTCCTGAAACCTCAACATTTGCCTTTGATGCTTTTCACGGAGCCATGGCTGGAGATTGCGTTTTGGCTATTCTGCGATAGAAATGCGTATACATACAGAAGTCAGTTGCTCAGAGATAATGTGCTCTGCGTAATATGAAATGCATTTGTTATAATGAACCACAGCCCTTATATATATTTGAAAACTCGGTACCTTTTAGAACAAGTCTGTCAAATCACATTTGGAAATAAATTGTCATAAAAATCCGATCTTATATTTATCGATTTACCCTATTTCCTCATTAATGTCATAAATTTTGGCGGTTTAAAAGTCAGTTGGCGTATGGAAAGAATAAGGCTACCTCGTGAATCGTGCAAGCATCGAAACACGGGATATGTCTTGATTTAGCTTAATTAATCCGGTTTTACCAACGTTAATCAATATTTCGGTACTCGTTATATCGGCGATTTTATTTTGACACTTTGAATCTCTGACACCCGAGACTGCGAAGATCGATTTTGGTTAATAAAAAGGTAATCGTGATTTGGGGCTCGATTAATTTTGTAATTATTATACTCGCCATATCGCGACTCGGCGCTTCGAAGATAAGTTTCTGGGAGATTTACATGCCGAGCTGCGAAACCGCGAGATCGCGATAACATGACTTAATTAAAAGGGAAGATAATCTTGGATTAAGTGATTAATTAATTACGTTATAACCGCATCGTGATTTCGCGAGTCGGGGTTTAGACGGTGTAACTTTCGAAAAGGACAACGCCGAGTGGCGAAATGCCGAGAGAATCTTTTACCATGGTTTTGCTTTTACCTTTAACCTTGACATGGGTTACTCAAATAAGAACCTCGTGTTCTCGGCTATCGGGGCTATGACAATAAATTTTTGGGTTTGGCGAACGCCGAGGCGCGAAACCCCGACGACGTTTAATCATGGGTTAGGGGAAACTTTACCCTCGTTACTGTCTTGAGTGAAAAATTAAAACGGTTTCGTTGTTTCGTGGCTCAGGACATGTGAACTACATGACTTATAGTATCCGACCTATGAGATCCCGAAGTAGAACAAAAGAGGAAACATTTTTTACGAAAGGTAGGACTCGTTTCGAGAGTATAATAATCATCGTTGCTCGCGTGATAAAGCTTCAAAGATCTCGATATCTCAGAGGGAAAATATGAAAACCATCTTTAGATTTCAATCATTAAAAATGAAATTTGTGACGGGCTAGAAAAACAAGGGCGGCTCCAACAGGAACCATGTAGCTCATTGTGGTTATTGTCCCAATGTTCCACGACCACTTCCACCTACTCCTATTGTTACAACACGAGAAAAGAAATTAGAAGTTGCTCATGGCAAGAGGAAATCTTAGTAGATAGAAGAGTTATTTGTCTTGCTTCTTTACTATCGGCATGTTTTGTAAACATTATATGATAGTTTATGACTTTGGTTTGAACTATTGATTGCATATTACAACTCTTTGGTCATGATGTTGAGATCAAGAGAGAGAAGGATCAAATGGAACCACCAGCAAACTCTAAAACCTGCAATAAATGGAAAGAATAGCACCACTATGGTAGCACACTCGTTAGAGAGAAAAGATGGCCTAGCACGAGAGAAAACTGTAATAACAACCAAGATAACCCCAAAACAATAGCACTAGAGATGATCACAAGTGCGTTAGAGAGAGAACCACCAAGAACAAGAGAGAAATTAACCTATGAACAATATAGAACACTAAATATATAGGTGCCCTTAGGCATAAAACACTTTATAAGCAAGAAGATGCCTATAGGTTAAAGTATGATCAAAGTCAAAAGAGGATTATTAACAAATGACTCTTGAGTATGTATTTATTCACAACTCAAGAAGTAGGGCACCCTCCCCAAGAGTTGTTATGGGCCCACATATTAGTTAACTAGGTCTGCATTAACCAAAAGCTAGAATTATTACAATAAAAGATTATATTAATCCCTAACCAAATTCATTAATGACACAATATGAGTTGGTCATGGCCAAATGGGAGGATTACACAATTCTCAACACCCCCCCTTAAGTTGAATAGGGGGCACAAGAAGAATGATGAAATATTGGTGTGAGTGGGTTTACGAATACCCACCTCAATAGAGGTGACCGTAGCCAATATACAAAAGTGGGTTTACGAATACCCAACTCGAATACAATTGAGAGATGTTGAATGTTGAGAGTGGATTCATGGATACCCATCTCGAATACAACAAATAGTGGGTTACAGATACACAACTTGAATATAGCTCACCCAAATACATATGAGAGTAGGTGATGGATACCTAGCATGAATATAAGTTGGCCTTGACCAAGATACAAAAGTGAGTGGGATTATGGATACCTAGCTCAAATATAGCTCCCCCAAATACCTATGAAAGTGAGTGTATGGATACCCAACTCAAATATAAGTTGGTCTTGACCAAGATAAAGAAGTGAGTGGGTTCATAGATACCCAACACAAAATAGGGTCATCCCTATTCACAACATCCCCACTTACTCTGAACAAGAGGCCTTGGAGAAGGCATTGCATCACAGTTTCCCCCCTTAATGGTAAACATGGACCATATAGTAAATATATAGTCTCCCCTGAAAGCCATATCCCCCACACAAACACAGTTCCACAACCTGATGAAGGTGGCCTCTAACAAAGGAATAAAAGAAAGATCCACTGATGTATGCCAATCCACTGAAGGTACAAAGGATGACACAAGTTGTCCTTGAAACTAATGTTGTTGAATGCAGTGCATCTTGTTACCTCCCAAACCTACACTTTAAATGTTACAAAGTCCTTTATCAAAGTGCAACCCTTGGGGTACTTAGAAAGACCACCTGATGTCACCACAGCAATACTTCCTCTCACTTTATGCTAGTTCTTTTTTGGCACAAAGGGGTAAGCCCGAGGAAAGATAGTTTTTTATGTTTTCCTTGGAATAAGTAGGATGGTGGAACTTACCAAGCCCAATGCCTATCCGACCGGGTTATGGAGTCAAGACCAATGAACAAGAGGGTTTGAATGTGATGAAGAGGCATACTTAGGTTATTAACAATATGCTCTAACCAACCACATGGGTCTTTTAAATAGGAAGAATTAATAGGAGGCCCTTCCAAAGACACACCTCACAACTATTGCAAAACAGCGAAACATAACATGCAGCCATGAACAAGAAAAGGGATAACCACAACCTCCTAGTATGCAAAAATGACAGCAGCGATATACATTAAAT
Source organism: Picea engelmannii (assembly GCA_009831015.1). Lineage (NCBI taxonomy): Eukaryota > Viridiplantae > Streptophyta > Pinopsida > Pinales > Pinaceae > Picea > Picea engelmannii. The sequence goes on along the minus strand of ML779700.1, from coordinate 45,239 downwards.
GAACAATGATTACAACAAGAAGTAAGAAGGGTTACACCTCAACCTTATCTCTTCTTATTGGACCAAAATTGTCCTTCTTCAAAGATTACACTAGTAGTTTGAAAGAGTAATTTCAGCAATTAAATCAACCTTTGAAAAGTACAAAAAAGACGAAAACCTCAACTCGAACTTTTCCTTCTTCCAATCCTCCCAAAGATATTCAGCTAAGTGCTTGGAGGGGAATTCCCTATCTTCCAACCATGCCTTTAGCAAATTGCAATTCTCCTTTATTTATAGGCTTCCACCCTTTGTAAACCCCACATTAGGGTTTAGTACTTTTAGGGTTCAAAGATGAGAAAATAATATTTTAAACCCATGAAATCATTCACCTACCTAGGGTGCACCACCCTAGGCACCTTTTCCAAGCTTATAGGGCTCCTTCAACCCTAGCGCACCTCCTCATTGATGTTTAGGGCTCTCCAACTCCAACGCTCCTCTCCTCCATCAAATTATGTTTTTTTATCCCTTATATGTCTATTTTTAAGTTGGGACTTTTTTCCATTTTTGAATGGGTCCATTACCACTTGCCATCTTTCTATTCCATGAGATCATCTTAAAGTATGCATTTATTATTCATTTGAGGGTCTGGACCATGTCACCAATGCCACACGGCATCTTCTCATGCAAAGGGCTCTCCTCCAAATGTGTTGGAAAATGCCTCAAAGTGCCCTTACCCCAAATACCTTAAAGATGAAATATGCCTCCAAATATGTGAAATACACCTCGAATAATGTGTCATGCCCCAAGGGGCCTCTTCAAATGTGAAATACACCTCCAAACTCATGGAAGCTCCTCCATTAGTGTCATTTTACCCCTTGCCATGTGTCATGCTCTAACCACCTCCTTTAAGACGACAGTCTACATTAAGTAGGCCTTTCACCATGCTGTAAGTTTTAAACCTATGAAGTAAAGCAATGCATATAGATTCTTAAGCAAAACAGAAATTCATGTGGTTGATGAGGGTGATCGATTGACCAGGTAACATGTTGTACCCACTGCCTCTGCCCAGAATTCATGTCCTAACTCGACACCACTAAGCATGCTCATTGATTTATCCATCAGTGTCATGTTCATGCTTTCTACAACTCCATTCTGTTGAGGTGTGTATGGAGTAGTCTTTTGCCTTTCTATACCACACTTCTTACAGAATTCTTCGAATTCATTTCCGCAGAATTCTCCACCATTATCTGTCCTCGATACCTTTATTTTTTTCTTTGTCTGATTTTCTACCAGAGCCTTAAACTCTTTAAATTTATCAAATACCCCAAATTTCTTTCTAAGAAAATAAATCCATGTGTTCCTTGAGAAATCATCTATGAATGAAACATAATACACAGATTTACCTAGTGATGGAACATGCACAGGTCCAAACACATCATTGTGTATCAACTCTAAGATCCCCTTTGCTCTTGTAGAACCAGATGGGAATCTATCTTACTCGATTTTGTTTACCATGTATGCAATGTTCACAGAAATCAAAATCCAAAGTGCAATTAGACACACCATCAACCATACCTTTACCGTGTAGTGTTCAAAGGCCCTTTTCTCCAATATGCCCCAGTCTTTGATGCCACAACATGGTCTTCTTTCCATGGACGATATTGGTTTTGTCTTCTTTATTTCTCTGCTCAGGGACAACAGAATTGTTACACCCATTAGTATAAGTGCTTCCAAACAACTTGTACAGAATTCCACACCGAACTACCCTCATCAACACCATTGCTCCTCGTACCATCTTGCAAGTGCCCTTTCCCAATACAGTATCCACACCTACATCATCCAACTTGCTTACAGATATTAGGCTCCTGGCTAGTTTTGGAATGTGCAGAACCCTAGGGAAAGTTCTAATCCCTCCATCTTTTAGCAACAACTTAACCCTTCCACGTCCCATGATTTTGGTTGTCAAGTCATCTCCTAGGAATACATCACCATCGTATTTTGTGTATTCGCAGAACCACTCCCTGTGAGGAGTCATATGATATGACGCACCTAAGTCGATCAACCATACACCACGGTCTGCATGTGTACCTGTAGATGCCAGGTAAACATCGCCTCCTTCTTCAGTGGAGGTTTATGCCTCCGTGGAAGAGGTATTATCAAATCCCTTTAGTTTATCAACCTTCTTAGACTTGCTATCTTTCTTATAATTCCCTGCTTTACTACACTTCCAGCATTTCCTCAAAGATTTTCCTGGAGACTTAGATCTACCTGTAGATTTAGATCTTCCCCCCAAAGACTTACCAAGATTCCTTTCTTGGGTACGGCTTCTTACAAATAAAGCATATGTGCTCTGACCATCCATGCTTTTCCGCCTCATCTCTTCAAATAATAAGGATGCAACTACATCCTCATACTTCAATGTAGATTGAGTGGTACTACCAATTGCTACAACCAGATTCTCCCAAGAGTCTAGCAAAGAACATAACAAATTAATACACTTATCTTCTTCTGCAATTGTAATATTAACAGAGACAAGTTGACTTCCCATAGTATTGAAGGCATTAAGATGTTCTGTCACAGAATCTCCATCTTCCATCCTAAGATGATACAACTTCTTTCGAAGAAACAACTTGTTTACCAGGGACTTTGATTGATACAAATTCTCTAACTTATCCCATAGTTCCTTGGCTATAGATTCTCCCGAGACATTCAACAACACTGAATCTGCCAGGCAGAGTCGAATAGTACTCCTTGCTCTTCTATCCAACTTCTCCCAATCTTCCTTCGACATACCAGTAGGTTGTGTACTAGTAGACTGTGTGCCAGTAGACTGCGTACTAGTAGACTGCGTACCAGTAGGCTGTGTACCAAGATCCACAGTGATCCATTGTTCTTTGTCTACAAGAAGGTCCTCCATCTTGAGCTTCCATAGCTCAAAGTTTTTATCGTTGAACTTCTCTATCTCGATTCTAGAAGAGCTCGCCATTCCTCTTTCTACACTCGAATCACCACTGCAAAAGCTCCCACTGAACCCAGGTTTATCACAGACCCAAGATAAACTTGATCTATCAAGACTGAGCCAAACCCTCAGCAACAAAGGCGTCCCCCTGAAGCCAAAAACGAGCTTTGATACCACATGTAAGTTTTAAACCTATGAAGTAAAGCAATGCATACAGATTCTTAAGAAAAACATAAATTAATCAATGGCTCATACACACAGTACACAAAGATTTACGCTGGAAACCCTAAACCGAGAGAAAACCAGCCTTCCTTGGTGCCGCACCTTTCAACTCTTCATTGTATTAATTTCACCATTCACAATACAATATATACAATGTTTTAGGTATTCTTTAGCTACCAAAACCCTATTCCTTAATCTGGGTTTAATTTAGAAAACCGTTAAAAATAGCAGCTAGAAAACCGGGATCGTCAAACGCAGTTGTCAAATCTGACACGCCCACACACACATGCAAAGAATATAACACATACCCAACACATGCCAAATGCATTTTTAGTGCCACGTGACAACTTTACAAGTAGGACATTTTCTCCTTTGGGACCTATCTAACCCCTACCTTGCCACAAATTGCACATTGGACATTTCCCAAGGTAGGGCATTCTTCCTCTAGGTCCCTTCAAGATTACATCATCCATCCATGTGGTCCTGAGACTCTATGTACCATCCATGTGTAGGCCATTCCATCAAATCAAAGATGCAACCAGGTAATGATACATGCCTCCAAGTTGCAACCTGGTGAGAGAAGAAAGCCCGTGAAAATGCAAAATGAGCCACGCATTTTCAAGTGGTAACACATCCAAAAAAGACCAACATCATAATGTGGAATGAAGAGATCCATTGTAATAGGTTGAGACTCATCCATGGAAGAATCATATATATAAAATAGTGGGATAGATCCCACTAACCTATCAATAGAAACTCATCAAAAATAGCATTTGTACTTGTAATGACAATATACGAAAATACGGACCCATGTACTCTACAAAAACCCTAAAACGCAAAGTCGATGAAGTCGTATCCTGAATATCAAGAGGATGAGGCTTCTCCATCCACAAAAAATTGTTTCAAAGGAAAGCAATATCATTGAAAAGATCCCCGTCACAAACTCCTACTCTTGCAAGTTCTTCAAATATCTTAAGACATATCATGCAAGACTTGGAGGCACATCCCTCTTTATGACAAAAAATGGATATAGGTTCCTTGCTTATCTAATCGGCCCAAATATAAGTAACCTCATTTACTAGGGCAAACATCCACTTCGAATCTATTATGTTAAAGGATGGCGCAAATAAGTCTAAAAAAAATCTCCTTGATTAGACCCAAAGAAAAAAGAGATAGTATTGGCTTCCTCCAAGAAATCTAGAGTGTAATGAATTTGCAATAGAGTAGCACGAGCCTTACCTGAAGAACGCGACCCTATAGAATAAATAAATAAATAATAATAACGATAATAAATAAAACAAAAATTGTTATCAAGAGATGATTTGAAAACCCTAGTTCCGCAACCCTTAGGTCAATTCCACTAGCGAAAACTCTATGGATCAGCTGTCGAAATGAGCCGTGAAGATGGGTTAAAACTCTAGCAAACCCTAAAAAATGATGATCAAAAAACCCTAGTTATGTAGCCCTTAGGGCAATACCATTATGCCAGTGGCCAAAACAATCTTTGGATTTGCTGTAAAGAAGGAAATGGTCTGCAACCCTAGTTCTGCAGTCACAAAAAAACAATGATGCTACCAGACCATAGTTTCAACTCAACTACTGAAAAATACGTAAAAATGGATGCTTTGAAACCCTGGTTCTACAATCACAAGAAAACAGTGATGCTACCATCATGGATCAACAGTTGAAAATGAGTAGAATAGATGATCTTCTGCAATCACAAGAGAAATAATGATGCTACCAACCATAGCCACAGATCAACTTGCTTTAAAATGATAAAATTAATGGTCCAACCCTGGTTTTGCAATCACAAGAAAAATAATAATGCTACCAACCCATAGCCATGGATTGACTAAAGAAAAAATGGCTGAAAATAGATCCACAAGTAAGCCCTAATGTTGGGCGATCAACAGGGTTGGCAAATGCTGGGGGGATTGTTATCATGCAAACCTGCACAAGCAAACTTGCCCAACAACTGTAGGCAAACCAACTCTTGTCACACAGTTGGAAGGCCTCTCCGTTCAGACTAGTATTATTCCAGTCTCAGGGGGTGTCCTTAACCGATGTATGCTGTTGCCTAATTAACAAATATGCACATATTCCAAGACAATCAGCACACTAAAGACTCCCTCTTAGGCTGTCCGTAAACAGTGAAGAGCGAGGGTGAGTTAAGATGATAGTTTGTAATTGGTTGGGATCAAATTCTAGATATATGTATAGCAAGGAAAATAAACAAATAGACACGAAAGAAATTGCGATTTATGTGAAAAAGATTCAAAGTAAATGCACAAGAAAACCACGTTATGCTACAAGAACAAGTAAATCAACACAGCCAATGGACTCAAAGATCCAGAATAAAGCATAAATGTATCAGATCACTTATTACCCAAGAGATTGTCTGCATCATAGCAATTGATAGGTCACAGGCTGCCATTGATTTCCTTGCCTGTGGTGGAGGTGGTGGTCAAGGTCTGGTGGATGAAAGAATGAGAAGACTTCCGCTGCAACAACAGCTTGTAGATTAAAAATTGTCCAACCCCACCCCTCTCTGTCCGACCTGTATTTAAAGCAATGTTGCAAATATCTTTTCAAGGAATAGATCACCAAGGATCCGAAAATAAACTTATCGGAAATATCAAGGAAAATATTGAAAATTATCGGAAAATATCGGCAAGCATAAACTTGGATCTGAAGAACTCTGAAAATATTGGAAACATTGACAACCTGAAAAACTAAGAAAAAATCGGAAATATCGGGGGAAATCGGAGATATTCGCAACACTGATTTAAAGAAGATCAAATCCCCCAAACAGGTCGACCTTCCTGCTGGTAAAGAGGAGAAACAATGCTTTAAAACCTTAAAGCTCTGCATGCAAGTCACTGTGGGTTAACTTGCTATCTATATGAGTTTTTCTGCTGTTTAGGTGACTTTAATACTTTCTGTTTGTTATTGGAACAGCACAGCATGCAATTCGATCTCAGGTCAAATCCTCCACTTTTATCCTCATACTAAGCCATGAAAAAGCTTCAAACTCGCTGTCCTCTTCATAACTGTGCTTTTCCAGGAAAACAGAAATCAAATATGCTGCTGTCTGGTATTAGCATCCTATTCCACTTTTCCAAATATACATCCAAGGCATACCCAACAAACTCTCCCCAAGAATTCGAAGCATGTGAATTATTGTAAAAGGAAAAAACTAGACAAGCAAGTCGATTTGTGTTTTAAAGCTGAATATCCCAAGGAGATCAAGCTAAACCTTTTACATTGGCCATATTAACAACAGCAACAGTAAATTAGGATTTTCTGCTTTGGCAAGACTAGGAAAAAAAAACACCAAGTAAGGTTGACCAATCAAACTAGACTATTGCTTAACAGACTTAGGAATCCAACTTGACAGATTTAGCATGGTTAGCTCAACTAGATTTTTCTGCTTTGTTTGCCATCTGTAATGCTGGTACAAACCATTAACTCTGCTCCTGCTGTCACAATTTCCTGTGCAACTGCTGCTGCTTTACTTTTATCTCCACTGTCTTGCTGTTTCCATACATTTCCAATGCCATGCTTATGCTCATAATTGACTGAGATATACATGTGGCCTAGCTGCTGCTTTATTAGCTTAGTGGCAGCCATTTCTTGCTTGAATAATGCTGATGGACTTAGCAATTACACCTCCTTACTTTGTTAACAGCAGGTTTCCTTAGCATGTAATGATGAGATATACAGAAAATCATCATGCTTTTAGGCTTTCAACCATTTAGCCATTTTTGCTAATTATTTGCAGTGGGGTCAACTCAATTTTCTTCTAGATCAATATTGACAACAGCAACTAGCTCACAGGCCTTTCTTATCCCTTTTCTCCCACTTGACATACTTGGCCAAGTCACCAATCAAGCCATAAAAGCAGGTCGAGCAGCCTTTTCAAGATGGACGTAATTAGCATGCCTTTGCCAAGTGTATTTAATAAGGTGAAATATCTCTTCTGACTTATTCAAACTTATCCATCATACCTACTTTCTCTAGGGAGTCAAGTTAGGTTTTGGGTTTGACAACTTAAGGCAAAATACTTTGAATTTTTTAAGGTTTAACTT
>ML779700.1:24061-37941 GCA_009831015.1 Picea engelmannii | reverse complement strand
AAAAAAAAAAAAAAAAAGCGAGAAAGACTAATTCTAAAGAGATGGAGGAATCAATCTATCTTCTAAAAAGGCAAAAAACAAAAAGTGGACAAGAGCGATCATCTCACATGCAGTTAAAAGCAGTCTCGTTGGACTTGTTAAAAGGATCAAGAATATGAAATCATCTCTAACATGCGGGCCTCGTATCTTCAGATACTAAAAAAAAGTAAACTGCAAAAAATAGCAATGTTCTGGTATCTAATGAAACTGACTTTAGAAGAACCCCTGATCAATATAAATGTCTGGATGCATCCGAAATGAGACCAGTGTGATGGAATCTCATTGGATCTTAACCCTCCAGTTGCACAAGTACTTCTAGGGGTTAACAGTGATCATCCTTGATCCCAAGGGACAAATGAAACAAGCTTTGAATGGGGCCTTGGGGAAGCAACAAATAATCAAGCTGAGGCTTTAGCACTTTAACAAGGGCTCAATATCTTAAGTTCAAGGCAAATGAGAGATTTGATAGTCATAGGACTCATATCTCATAATAAGGCATATGAGAAACAAAACTATCCCGATTGACTGTAAATTGGTAAGGATAATATCCAAAACATGTCAAGATGAAAGAAGGTTTGCATCGGTCAAATATTATCATGTAGTGAGGGCTCTAAATCATCACGCAGATTGTTTGGCTGTAAGGTCTCTTGCTTGGAGGAAGGAAAACTCAAAACAAAAGGGGGGAATTTTACCGTAACAATCCCCTAGCAAGTTAATCAATGGTTATATCAAAGTTTGAAATGCCAAGTGGAGGTTTGATATCAAAGGATCCATGTAAATGTTGAAGTTTCAAAACCCAGCAACAGAGTTTATGTGCCAATAATTACAACACAGATTTAATTTAACTCTCTAAATCTGAAAATTATGCACAGAAAATATAACTGAATTCTAACACATTTGCACAACAGAAAATGAAACCAAGCACATAAACATTTGACACAGTTTTTATCCTGGAAACCCCAGTGTGGGGAAAACCAGCAAAGAGGGGATTTTTATTGGCTTCAGAGGAAATATTTACAGCAACAAATTACAGAGAAATCTTACGGCCAGAATTTACCCTCTTCTTCTTGGTACGGCCCAGCCAAAACAATGTTGTACAGCCCAGCAAAGTTCAACCCTGTACGGCCCAGCACACTCGGCCCAGCAAACTCAGCCTCCTTTTGCTGTTGTACGGCCCAGCAAACTCGACCTCCTTCTGCTGCTGTACAGCAAAGGAGCAAACTCGGCCTCCTTCTGCTGCTGTACAGCAAAGGAGCAAACTCGGCCTCCTTCTGCTACTGCTGTACGGCCCGGTACGGCCCTCTCTTGCTGTTGTGTACAGCCTGGAACTTGGCTTCACTCCCAGCTGCCAAACTCGCCCTCTTTCCTTAGCCAAATCGCCCTCTTTCTCTTTTGCTCAAGTGTGTCCTTTCACCCCTCACTCCAGCACGTTATATTTTCAACTTCACTCTATTTCCCCTTTGAGAACTTTCTGTAAGAGTCAAGAAAGATCTTCATTAGAAGTATTAATTTCCTAAGTTAGAAACTTAGGAAATCTGAGTTATAAGGCCAATAATAATTAATTGAGTAATTATTATGCTTTTCCTAAGTTAGACTTAGGATAAAATAAAAATTTTGAAATGAGTAATATTTTAATTGTCTTCTGCATGCCTGGACACAAAGCCTATGCAGAGACACCTTCCAAAGATACAAATTTAACACTCCCTCTTAGAGAGGAAGGTGTTCTGCACCACCCCCAACTTGTCCCTGAAGAAGATAAACTTGCCTTTCATCAAGGCCTTTGTAAGGATGTATGCAACCTGCTCACCTGTAGGTACATACTGTAGCTTTACTGTCCCTTTCTGAACACAGTCTCTGATGAAATGAAATCTGATGTCAATATGTTTGGATCTGTCATGGAACACTAGATTTTCAGAGAGCTTGATGCAGCTTTGATTATCACAGTGTATGACAGTCACCTCCAACTATTGGCCAAACAACCCCATGAGAAGTTTACGAAGCCAAATGACCTCACATGCTGCTAAGCTGGCTACCTGTACTCTGCCTCTACAAAGCTCAAAGCTACTAACCTCTGTTTCCTGCTAAACCAAGACACAACTCCTGATCCCAAGTTGAAACAGCAACCTGAAGTGTTTTTCCTGTCGACTGTGTTGCCTGCCCAATTTGCATTTGTATAGCCCATCACCTTCACTCCATCTCCTTGGACATAGCTCAATCCATACTCCACAATGCCACGCAGATAGCGCAGCACATGTTTTGTTGCCACCCAGTGTACTCTCCTTGGCTCAACCATAAACTGACTGAGTGTGTTAACAGCAAAACAAATGTTTGGTCTGGTATTGACCCTACATGAGAGAGCCAATCAACTGTTTGTATAAGGTGGGGTCCACTACCTCTGATCTGGAAGCATCAATCTTCTTCCAATTGGTCACCATCGATGCTGACATAGGCCTGCAGTCTTGCATCCCAAATCTCTTCAGGACCTCCACTTCATACTTTCCCTGTCCCAAGAAAATCTTCCCATCTCTCTGCCACACCTCTAACCCCAAAAAGTAGGGCATCAACCCCAAATCCTTCATCTCGTAAATCCGAAGCAAGGTCCCTCTTGCATTCAACTATGAGCTTCTCTAAACCTGTGAGAAACAGGTCGTCTACATACAACACAAGAATGAGTGGTTCACCTCCAACAATGATGTAGTAGAGGTTTGAGTTTGCCTCACTCTTGGTGAAGCCCATCCCCATCAAGCAGATGTCTATCCTCGAGTACCATGCCCTGGGAGCCTGCTTGAGCCCATACAAAGCTCTCTTCAATCTGCACACGTGGGAATCCCTCCTCTGTACCTCAAAACCCTTTAGTTGCTCAATGTACAGTTCTTCCTCAATGATGCCATTAAGGAAGGTCGTCTTCACGTCCATCTAGTAGATCCTCCACCCCATCTCAACTGCAATAGAGATCACGGCCCTGATCAAAGTGTATCTGGCTACTGGGGCAAATGTCTCATCGTAATCAACTCCCTCTTTCTGAGAGAACCCCTTAGCCACAAACCTAGCTTTGAACTTCTCCAAACTACCATCCACAACATGCTTGATCTTGTAGATCCACTTCAAGCCTATCACTGATTTCCCTTTTGGTTGTGGCACAACCTCCCATACGTCATTCTTCAAGATGGAAGCGTATTCTTCCACCATGGCATCTCGCCATCCCTGCTATTGTGATGCCTCTTGAAAGTTGGAAGGCTTGGCCTCTAACAATTCGCTCATTAGAGCCATGTAGCTGGAAAATCTCTATGGTGCTCTACTTTCCCTGGCAGAATTCCTAAGAGCACCCACGTCTAAGTTGCACAAAACGCCCTCCAACCCCCCATCACGATACCCAAAACTCGGCGAAACATCGCTAGTTGTATCGTACGACGTTTCACGAGTATGAAACGACGTACGGTACGACCAACTGGGTTTCGACCCGTGCGGACTGTGTTTCGACCAATTTTTGGCTTGTTGTGGGCCCGTACGGGCATTTAAGAAGGTTGTGAGCCCCCTAAAATTCGCCCAATCTGCTGTAAATTCTAAATTTGATTAAAATAACGTATGCATACAAGATTTTTATTCGTTTTTTTATTATGAATTTGGAAACATCTAGAAACAATTAGAAACCCTAACAACCCAATATTTCCTATAAGAAAGCACGTGGTTCACTCATCTATAAAGGCACATAAAGCCTCATTTATAAAGGATGATTTTGGATGTATAGCCTTATCTATAAAGGCTAATTTTGGATTTCGTTGCTTGCCTCATGTAATCAATGATATTGATCATCTATGGGAGTTAATATAGACACGGTTTTCCTTTTAAAATGTCATTTATGTGTGTCATTATGTTTTTCTTGCAAGATAATGTGTTTTTTTTTTAAATTATATATATATATACGACGTTTCCCCCGACATTTCCATTTTTGGAAGGTCGCGTTCCCTACCGTACCTGTTTCAGAAACTTCTAGACATTTCCTCGTTTCATGCAACTTAGACCCACATACTCATGAGCCTCTCTCAAAGTCTGTTCAACCCATCTCGTCTTCCTCCTCCTGAATGACAAAGGAGTATCCTGTACTAGAGGGGACTCCTGCTCCTCATCCTGCTCTGAAGTCTGAACACCTGTGTCTCCTCATCCTTCTAAGTCTCAAGCTCATGATTCCCTGTTGTTGTTAAACCAATATCATGTGCCTTCCTAAGTGCTCTATCTTCCTCGAACTTCACATCCCTCTTGACAACTATCTTTCTCAATGCTAGAATGTAGACTTGGTACGCTTTAGAAATTTCATTGTATCCAATGAAGATCCCCTTCTCAATAGTGGCCTTGAGCTTCGTCCTCTTCTCTAAAGCGACATGACAATAGACTAGGCATCCAAATATCCGAAAGTGTCCAACCTTTGGTTTCTTCCCGGTAAAGACCTCCTCGAGAGTCTTTCTCCCCAACACCCTATGAGGACTCCTATTTTGTATGTAGACTACAGTGTTGCAAGCCTTTGGCCATAAGAACTTAGGCAGATCCTGATCATATAGCATTGCCTTTGCAGCCCCTACTATGGCCCTGTTTTTCCTTTCCGCCAACTCGTTCTACTGAGGGTTGTATTGAACAGTCAACTCCCTCTTTATCCCAGCACCTACACAAAAATCCTCGAAGGCCATTACGGTGTACTTGTATCCATTGTCGGATCTCAATGTCTTGATCTTTCTTCCTATCTAGTTCTCAATAAGAGCTTTGAACTCTTGGAACCAACTGAAGACCTCGTCCTTGGTCTTCATGAAATAGATCCAGGTCTTCTTGGAATGATCTTCGATGAAGGTGACATAATATTCGTAATGACTCAAGGATACTGTAGACATGGGCCCACATACGTCTAAGCGTATCAAATCTAGAATGCCCCTTGACCTGTTGTCACTGCTTGGGAAAGTTGTTTTGGTATACTTCCCCAATGCACACCCTTTGCATACCTCATGATGCTCTGTGCTTAAGTCTGGAAGGCATGTCACTATCTCCTTGAGCACATTGAGTGCTCCATGATGCAAATGTGTCATCCTCCTATGCATAACTTGACCATGTCACAAGTGTTGCTCACCAATGCTCGAGCTGGCTTGAACTGAAGCTTATACATCTTCTCTCTTCTGACTCCAATCACTTTGGTCGTCTTGGAGTCCTTGTGTCGAATGTACACTCTCCCAGCCTAGAATGTGACCACGTAGCCCCTATCCTCCAAGGCAAAAATTGAAATCAGATTCTTCGTTATCCCCGAAACTTACAACACATCCTTCACCATCAATGGCTTCCTGGACTCCCTCTGCAATGTGATTGTCCCATGACCTTCTTCCCGACACTTGGCATTGTTGCCCATCTCAATGTAGAGGTCCATCTCCTCCTCCTTTAGATTGGAGAAGTAGTCACGCACTCCATTCATGTGGCTAGAGACACCACTGTCAATGTACCACACCCCACTGTTGGCTGAGCTGGAAAGACATGCAATGAGTGAAAACTCATTCTCAAATCTAGCTTCAAAATCATCTACTTCTGTTGAAGTTGAAGATGCCATCTGTGACTTCTTATTGCCCTTCTTCTTGGTTGGGCACTGGCTGGCATAGTGCCCTGATTTGTGACAAGCAAAGCATTTTACTTTGCTTAAATCCTTCCTCTTTTCACCCTTTAAGTTCTGACCCCAACAGGAGCCCTTTTTCGCTCTGGATTTGCTCTTGCATGCTAGGGAAAGATTCTCCTCATCTTCAACTTTCGATTGGCTTGCATGTGAGGACCCAATTCGCAGCTCCTCCTGAGTAAAGTCGTCCCACAACCTTTCCCAATTAGGAAGTTTCTCCCATGCCACTACTCCTCAAACAAACATGTCCCCCTGTTTGGTGAAGCCATTCAAGGCTATTCTCACCAGCTCAGTCTCATCCACGGCTTTCCCTACTGCTACCAACTCATCTCTAATCTGAGTGAATTTTGTGAGGTAGGATGCAACAGTGTCTCCCCTATCCATCTTGGTGCTCCTGACTTTCTCTCTGAGCATCATCTTTCTGCTCTGGTTGTCTGATTGATACAGCTTGGTCAGCGATTCACACATCTCCTTCGTTGTCTTCTTCCCTGACAAATGAGGAATTATGTGGTCCTTCACCCCATCAATGATTATCCTTCTTGCCTTCACATCCTTTCTGATATGCGATGCAAGTTGTGTTGCATCAGCTAGGGGTACTGGGGTTCCTTCAACAAACTCCCATAACCCTTGTTCCTCTAGCACCAGAGCTATGCGATCTCTCCATGGATTGAAGTTTGAAGCGCCTTCAAGTCTATCCTCAGATCTTAACCCTGCATTTGCCATTTTACTGAAGCCCTAGCTCACTCGGCCTCCTTGATTAGCTCACTTGACCTTCTCTGTTGTAAGTAATTATTGTTTTCACACCTGAAATACATTTGGTTTTCTTGTATTTGGAGGTTGAGCTCCGATATCATGTTAAAGTTTCAAAACCCGGCAACAGATTTTATGTGCCAATAATTACAACACAAATTTAATTTAACTCTCTAAATATGAACATTATGCATAGAAAATACAATTGAATTCTAACACATTTGCACAGCAAAAAATGAAACCAAACACAAACATCTAACATAGATTTTACCCTGGAAACCCCAATGTGGGGAAAACCAACAAAGAGGGGATTTTTATTGGCTTCAAAGGAAATATTTACAACAGCAAATTACAGAGAAATCTTACAGCCAAAATTTTCCCTCTTCTTCTTAGTACGGCCCAGCCAAAATAGTGTTGTACGGCCCTATACAGCCCCACTCGGCCTTGCTCTGTTGTTGTACAGCCCAACAAACTCAACCTCCTTCTGTTGCTATACGGCCCAGCAAACTCAGCCTCCTTTTGTTGTTGTACGGCACATCAGCAAACTTGAACTCCTTCTGTTGTTGTTGTACAGTCCGATACGACCCTCTCCTGATGTTGTGTACGGCCTAGGACTTGCCCTCTTTCCTTAGCCAAATCACCCTCTTTCTCTTTTGCTCAAGTGTGTCCTTTCACCCCTCACTCTAGCACTTTATATTTTCATCTTCACTTGATTTCCCCTTTGAGAACTTTCCGGAATAGTCAAGAAAGATCTTCATTAGAAATATTAATTTCCTATGTTCGAAACTTAGGAAATCTAAGTTATAAGACCAATAATAATTAATTGAGTAATTATTATTCTTTTCCTAAGTTAGACTTAGGATAAAATAAAAATGCTAAAATGGGTAATATTTCAATTGTCTTCTGCATGCCTGGACACAAGGCCTATGCAGAGACACCTTCCAAAGCTACAAATTTAACAGTGAAGCCAAGTGGTGGATCAAATTCAAATGGAAAGGATAGGCCTCAAATCCATCAAGCTCCAAAGTACACTCGCACACATATCTCTTGAAGGTGGAGTAAGCATAATATGATATCAATAATTATTATGGCAGACGAAGGTAGGAAACTTTAGGTGCATATCCTGATCAACAGTCTGAGTTTGGTAATGCAGTTCGAAGAGCCCATCTATCTGGATTCGTGCGATGCAATTCCTATTAGAATAATAGGTGTGCTCGTTTCACCATAGACAATATAGCAATATTGTCACCCAACCATAGGCACAAAGGCCACCTCCGAGCAGCTTAACCTTGACAGAGAGAATAATTTTGGAAGCAAACCCTAGAACCAATAGCCAACCAAGGTGGCGTACCTCTCAAAAAAGCTAGCATACTAGGCAGAAGGTCCAAACCATAACCAAAGACCAAGTCACCACTGCAACAGCTACAACTCTACTCCAGTCATGCGCACCACTTGTCCTTATGCAGTTGTGAGAGTGAGCGAGTCCAAATGAGCTCTAGCGCCCTCTATTTATACTGCTCCAACTCACCTGACTGGGCCAACTTTTCTTCCTAGAGGCTAATAACTCAATATTAATTATTCTCTTGAGCCGACTTGTCTTCTAGGGTTATTATCCAACATTTTAGGGTTTCTCTTGCTTCCCAGAAAATTCTAGTCTTGTCAAAGGTTACACGTAGAGGTTAATACCTCCTATAGCTACCATAATATCAACAATTCTGGGGTTAGCTTGGAATTCAATTGTTCCCTATGACCGAAATTTAGTAGGACACATCATGGAGGTTTGCTTTGTTCTCTTGCCAAGGTTTTCTTGGTTTTTCTTGGCCATGGCGAACCATATTCATCCAAGTAGTTGTGCACTATGTGATTTATTGAGCATCTGACAAGTTCTGAGGAGGCATGAAAGTTTGATATCAAGTAATCAATCTGCAATTTCTAGTTTGACAAGCTGATTATATTCCCCCGAGGAGATCCAGAATCTAGGGCATGTAGAAATTCTAGAAAATGTTGTTCAACAAAGGAGGCAAATTGAGAAACTAGAGGAGAAGTAACGCATGTTGTGTCATATGGTGACAGGCCTTGCAAGGAACACTCAATCTGGGGTATCTCAGCAGAGAATGTCAATTGGTTCAATTCCTGAGGACGATAAAGAGGAGGAATCAGTCCAAGAAGAGCCAAGAGAAGTGGTGATGGAACCAGTGGAACAAGAGGACAATCCTCTTCGAGGGGAATAGAATGAGTCTCACAGTAGACATGCAATAGTTCTACTTTGAAGTTTTTGAAATTCCGTAATATTTTTTATATTAAGTCATCTTGACAGCCACTCATTTTTTGTATTACTATGCTGAACAGTGCGGCTGCAGCACACCTTCTTAACACAAAGTTAACCGTTTCAGTTTAAAAAAAAGTTGGGCGCTCAAATCTATGAATAAGTGCATAAAACAGGGTAGAAACAGCCATAAGTGAGGCACCCTTCTTCAACAAATACAATCACCATGAAACAACCCCAACAACCCATAAGTTAGGCACAATCTTTCACTGCAAATTCTGATCACTATAAAAAAACAGCCAAGAAGAAAACCTAACCAGCAGTGAAAAGGGTAAGGGAAGTTCACACCCACTCTAATACCACGCTGAGATCACAAGAGAGAGAAGGATTGTATGGAACCACCAGAAAACCCCAAAACCAGGAACAAATGGAGAGAATAGCAGCACTAGGGCAATCCACTCCTTAGAGAGAAAAGATGCCCAAGCACAAGTGCGCTAGAGAGAGAAAACTACAATAACAGTGAAGATAGTCCTGAAACAATAGCGGTGTAGCTGATCACAAGTGCGCTAGAGAGGAAATCACCAAGCACAAGAGAGAAATTAACCCATGAACTACAGAGAATGCCAAAGATATAGGTGCCCTTAGGATAAAACACTTTATAAGAGAGATGATGCCCATAAGCTAAAGAATGATCAAGATCACAAGAAGATTGATTTCAAATGACTCTTAAGTGTGTATCCATACACAACTCAAGAGGTAGAGCGCCCTCCCCAAGAGAGGGTTATGGACCCACATATTAGTTGACTACGTCGACCTTAACCAAAACCTAGTATTACAATAATAGATTACATTAATGCCACTAACCAAATACATTAATGACACAATATGAATTGGTCATAGCCACATGTGAGGATTACACCATTCTCAACACATGATGCCCTATTTCATTTCATGGTTGATATTATCTGTTACAGTTTGTTGATGACACATCTTATTTGTTGAAGCTTGAAAGTTGATATTATAGTTTATCATTTGATAACAATGTTATAAGTTATAATTCCTAGATGGTTAATGTTATTTGTGTACTAAATGGTTGATGCTTCGATGATTATCATTACTCTACTACAAAATCTATGTTTCATATTTTCTTCAACTAATTTGACATTTTGCATGCTTTTTTTTTAACATATATGCATCAAAATGTATTAAAATATATATATTATATAAAACACTCCCAAAACACTTTTCTCCCAGAGTCTTGTGGAGATCGGTGCTTTGCACTCCTGCTCCCAACAACCTTGTTACCAAGGCTGTAGCTCTTTGCATTCAAAAAATCACCTCTTGGGTAGTTAGACAGGAGCAGACAGGGTTTGCTCAAGGGACATTTATTCTCCATATGGGAGGTCATGGAATGGGCTAGGGAGTCTCAACAAAAGTTTATTTTTCTCAAAATTGACTTCAGCAAAGTGTATGATAGGACTCACTAGTTATTTATTACAGAAATGCTTCTTTGACTTGGATTGGGATCCAAATGTGTCTCCATTGTGGATATCCTTTTTTTGCAGGCCTCTGCCTTTGTCTCGATGAATGGCTCCTTCTCTAACATGATTTTGTTGCACTGTTCTATTAGACAAGGGTGTCCATTGGCCCCATACTTGTATGTGTTGGTGGTTGATGCCTTGGGCTATGTCAGAGACCGCTAAAATTCAAGGGAAGATCAAGCAAATCTCTCTTTCAGTAGGAACTGAGATGGTGAATAATCATTTTGCAGAGGATTCTACAACTTTTGTTCACGCTGACCAAACCTTTGTTGAAACAGTAAGAGAGTGCTTAAATTGTATTTACCGTTGTTTCTGGTGCAGTTGTGAATGATCGAAAAATAGAGTTTGGGTTGTTGGGGTTGGATGCCCCATCGGTTTGGATCCCTCCTGGCTAGAACTTTATCCGACCTGGGGTAATTGTTTGTTATTTTGGGATTCCATTTAGTACAGGTCTTTTTCTTGTTTCCATGTGGGAATGGTGCTTACAAAAGTTGCAGACGAAGCTTCACCACTGGCCATTCAAGGATCTTCCTCTCATGGGTAAGTTGCCATGATCTCCAAAATTCTAAAAGCCTCTCGTATTTACTATGTTTCTTGTTGGTAGCCTAGTCAGTCTCAATTTAATAGGTTGGAAATGCTCTCAAGGACATTCCTGGGCCAAATATGGTGGAGATCACACGTTGCCAATGGTCCAATGGGATGTTAGCATTTTTCCTAAGGAGAGTGGCTTGGGATTGATTGATGTGGCGGCTCAGGGTAAAATTTTAAAAATAAAACGGATTATGAGGTGCTTGAAAGGCCCAGAATGTGCACAGGATCTAGGGTAACTTCATCCTATGTGTATCTCTTCTACACACCTTTTCCAAGTTCAAGGTTCTTCTACTCTAAAAACCATGTGGTCTACTTGGAAGTGTGTTGCCATTTATGTTTGTTGGAATTACATGGGTAGTAGATGCAGTTGGGACTTGGCACTATGCCCTGCTAGAAGGATCCTGGTCAATGTATTGTGGGGAATGCTCTGTATCAAGCTCGCATGCTAAGCAAGAAGGGCATTTTCTTTTGGAAGGACTTGTGGGATTTTGATACCAAACCATAAGTGGATTGAAGGGTGCTAGCTCATCAAAAAGCTATCATTGCTTCAGATAAAAAGACCACTTGAAAAATCCAAAAGTTGAGCCCTCTAAGGATTTGTTTAAGATGAACATTTAAATGCCAAGACCCATTTGGAAGGATTGGCATTGATCCTTTGGTAAGCCAATTCAGAACTATGACATGAGAAGCTCTATTCCTTGCTACATCTGAAACACGCTTTGGCCCCAGTCTGGAATGGTAGATGAACCTCTTTAGATCCAAAGGCCAGGTGGATACATACACTGCATAGAGTCTGGTATTTCCACCTATCCTACGAATTATGTGGTTTTGCTTAGCTGGTCACCTTCAAAGGTCTGCCAACAAAATCTCAACTAAGAAAAAGTGGTTTCATGAACACCCATTTCTCGGTTTGCAATAAAACGGAATCTTTGAAGCACGTATGTGGGAATGTCAGATTGCCAAAGGATGTTGGAAGAAGGTTCAGATGCAAGTTTCTTCTCTTCTTCAGGATGTTATCCATTGGAGGATGTTATCCATTGGAGGATGTTTCTTGACTCCAAACAGTTAATTCTGTGAACTTTATGGAATTGTGGAATTGCCTCAAAAAAAATTGTTCGCTCTCTATCTGGAAACAAAGGTGTAAGTTTATCTTTGCCAATGAGGATAGTAATGTTTCTGCACTCTGTAGGATTTAGCAGGAAGAGGTATGTAACCAGCTCCATGCCAAGGGCTATCCCCTAATCAGGGATGCCAAGAGTCTTGATGCTTTAGCCTATTCTGATTTGATTTCCGCTTTAGTAGTGTTGTAGAAGAATTTTTATTTATTTTTTCTCCTCCACCCCTTGTATATGCTCTTCCATGGTTTTGCCATTGGTGAATATCATCAGTTTAATATAAGAAGTATTTTTCGGGAAAAAAAAAAAGCAATGGACTCAAATAGTGTAGAACAAGAAAAAAGGGTCATGTCAAGTCCCTCAAGTGACTTGACGAGGAGGAATGAGGAAAAAGGAAAACAAGACATTAAACTGAAAATGGGGTGGAAAATTGTAGTTAATAAACCAAACGTGCTCCCTCTAGTATGATAGGTGTTATACAATAAACTGCAAGTTACAACTCCATGCACTCTTAAACTAAAAAACGCCTCAAAAATAGCACACAGTGCAAAAATTATCTACAAAAAGCACAACTGCTGTACAAAAATAACTTCCAGTAAAGTTCAATTTCTAACGCCCATTTCCAAAAACATAGATCATAAGCCATAGAACTTTTCTTGCCTTTTTTGCCATTGTCTGAAATGTACATATGAAGTCAAAAGCAAAAGAAGAGTCGGAAAACCTCTCAAGATAGGAAAATGTTCAACCATTAAAACCTCTGAGAAACAAGAGAGACAAGAAGAATATAATCCGAAGAGCTATCATTAATGCAATAAACATTATAATACAAAAAATCCAACAACCCTGATTCGAAGCACATTAAATAGTAAAGAAATAAATAAGATCCTCGCCTGGCGTATCGATCACATTCAATTGTCTGCCATCGTTCATCTCGACATGTTGTAATTCAGAAGTTTGTGTAACAGCACCAGAACGAGAACGTGACTTAAAGGCCTTGCGCCCAAGGATGGAATTACCAGTTGCACTTTTACCATTGCCCGTGCGCCCTACCAGCACCAGAGTGGTCACCCCAGTGGTAGGTCCAGTCAATTCCCAATCATCCACCTCATCTACTCCGCTTCCTCCCATCCTATCCTTTCAGCCTTCCAATTCACTAAATCGCCTGCAATTCAACCAATACTTCTGCCAATCAGTTACAAATTTAACAACTTCGCGGTAAGTCGATGCCAACAATCAAATTATTAAAAACTTCGCAAAAAATCTTCCAATCAACTCGAAATTCAACAAATTTCCACTAAGTCCAGCCCTAAACAAATACAGTCCGAATGAATACCTGAAATAGCTGACCGAGCTCGAATTCACCAATTTAATTCTAATCCAAGCCCTATAGTTGTCGCGTTGCTTTCAAATTCCAGAAATATTCAAAATTTAAACCTTCCGCCGCGCAGAAAATACCCCCGATTTCAAAAAACTTAACTTGGATTTAATCCAAAATGGGAACGGGCTAATCTCGCCGCATATTTAAAAACACGTATTTCAAAAATAGCTGGATATAGCACTTAAAAGTTCCTGAATTCTGTTTCAGCAACCGATGACACCATGAATGAAGAGAATGTCAAACCCTGCCTATTTTGTCGCTGAGGCCTGCAGTAAGAAGATTAGGGGCAGGGGTGAGGATAGAGATTGCACAACGCTTTTTTAATAGTCGATATTAATAGTTTGACGTGCCGACAAGGGTTTTCTATTACGTGATGTCATGGTGTGTGTGACCGCATTCCATAGCATCCGAGAATTTTCAATTCGATGTAATGCGTGTAGTAAAATGCTATGCGTTCTTTCCAAGCGAGTCACTTCGTAATTTTATGGCAGTGGGCAAGGTTAAATTCGAGGGTATTTATTTTTTGTTTCCATGTTAATGTTGGGTTTGACGAGGAATG
>ML779700.1:5865-16683 GCA_009831015.1 Picea engelmannii | reverse complement strand
GTAAAACACTGGTGTATTGTGTATGTGTATGATTGTGCATTTGTTCATTGCTTATTTACTCTGTAGTTATTGGATGATTATACTACATTGATATAACACTTGGATTATATGGTTAAAAAGGATTAAATTTCTCTCCCCCTCTCAGTAATCCAACACGTCATTGTACAGACTTCCACGTGGTGAATTATTACCGGTCCACTGAATGGCCCAGAATGCCAAATATGGGTGACACGTGGCAACCTCTTGTGTTGATGGCACCATGACATGTGTCAACTCCTGCTCATGCCACATGTGTTGTACGTATGTTGACGTCAGCAGTACGGATGCTGACTCATCCCCTGCTCACTGGGCTAGGTTGACCAAACTTTGACCGCGAATATCTTTCGATTTGTAACTCTGTTTGACAGGTCATTTACGCCATAGAAAACCTGTGATGCGCTCTTCGCGATGATGTCATTTTCACTAAGTTTTGAGAACTTTGAATTTTTTTCCCTTTCTCTATTTGCTGAGGCCATTCTAAGCGTCATGAGTTGCTTCTGTGAGTTATGAGATGTTCTTAGTCTTCTATGGATCCTTTTTGGATCACACCTTCCCACTGAGAGCTTTTTGGACCACCAAAAGCTTTCATCAATCAACATATAAGTGAGGGAAGAGTTCCCTCACCTTGTTCTTCTCAATCCACTTTTCCTTGCTTGCATGTGTTCCCTTTAAGCCTACTCGAAGATAATCAACATCACCTTTGTGTGAAGTCCTCATCCTTCTGTCCAGGATGATATATTTCTTTAACTCGTCCAAGTACTCTGGAGCAAACTCATCAACTGAAGGTATTGAAACTTCCTCATCCTTATCTCAAAAAGTTTCAAGTTCTCTACATTCACAATTGAGTAAATCTGCATATAAAGTGGAAGATCCAGATGAAAAGTATTGGTACCACTTGTCTCCAAGATAGTGAAGGATCCATAATGAACGGGTTTGAGTTTCTTGCCTTCACCCTTCAATCTCTCCTTGCTAATGTGAACCCATACCCAATCTCCAACCTGGAACTAATGATCAACCCTATACTTGTCATGCCGAGCTTTATACTGTACTTGACTTTTCTCCAACTGTTCCCTGACTGCTTGGTGCACTTGTTGGATCCTATAGATGAACTTGTGAGCTCTGTCCTCTGTTCTTTCTTCATTTGCATCAACATCTCTTCCATACATCAATTTCAAAGGAACTTTGGGTAGAGACCCAAAACATGTCTCAAAAGATGAACTCTGAGTGGAGGAATGTAAGGCTCGGTTGTAAGCATGTTGTACATAGGGTATCTGTTCATCCCATAACTTGGGATGCTTGTTGCAGTAGCCTCGAAGCAAAAGTACCATTGTTCGGTTTACCACCTCTGTCTGTCCATCAGTCTGTGGATGGAAAGCAATGCTCCTCTTCAATTTGGTGTCCATCATTCTCCACAAGCTTGTCTAAAAATCCCCAAGGAATCGAGTATCTCGATCCGAGATAATGGATGCGGGTAACCCAAAGTGAACCCAAACATATTGAAAGAAGATATTAGTAGTCTGCTCGGTAGTGATCTGCTTTTTACATGGCATCAAGATACACATCTTGTTAAACCTATCCACTACAACATACAAATAGTCATGACCCCCTTTTGACATTGGTAAACCCCCTACAAAATCCACGGAGAAACTCTCCCATGGATGGGATGGAACAGGAAGTAGTGAATATAGCCCCAGTTTTCTATTAGTGGGCTTACAAGTAGAACACATCACACACCTCTTTACATATTTAGTTACAATTTCTTTTATTTGAGGCCAGTAACAAAACCTCTATAAATGAGCCATAGTTTTTCCTACCCCAAAATACCCAGACACAAGAGAAGTGTGAGCTTCTCGTATTACATGGACTCGTTCACTCGTAGGAATACATAGCTTTCCAAGATGGTGGAGTAGTTTTCCTTACAGACAATAGTTCTCTACCTGTGCACCATGGGTTAGCTTCTCATATACTTATTTAAAATCTTCATCAATGGCATATTGTTCCACATAGCTATCATGAGATAAAGAAGTATTCTTCAAAATAATAGAAGCAACAATAGGAGGTCTAGAAAGCATATCAGCTACCTTGTTACCTGTACCCTTTTTGTACTTGATTACCAAATGAAATTATTGTAGAAAACACATCCATCTGTAGTGTTGATATTGTTGCAGTTTGGTTTGTGCTTGGAGATACTGTAAGGGTTGGTGATCTGTATGTATGATTGTTTCCTTCCCTAACAAGCAGTGCTTCCATTTCTTTATGCTTTGAACTAATGCATACAACTCTTTATCATATGTAGGATAGTTAACAATAGCTTGGTTAAAAGTTTCAGAGTGGTAACATATAGGCTTACGATATTGCATCAATACTACACCCATGGTGTATCCATTGGCATTTGTCTCGATCTCAAAAGGTTGTTGAAGATTCGATAGTGCTAATACTAGTGCGGTACTGATCTTCTCCTTCAAAGTGTCGAAAGTTTTTTGTTACTTTCCTTCCCACTAAAAAGTGTTCTTCACACTGGTTAAGGCATGCAAAGGAGTTTCTATAAATGAGAAGTTTGAAATGAACCTCCTCAAATACTGGACTGCACCTAAGAAGCTCTGGATATTGGTAATACTTTTTGGCTCAGGCCAATTTACAATTACATCAATTTTTAATTGTTCTCCTCCTACAATATGACTACAAGTGCAGTCTTGCCAAATTCACATTTAGACAATTTTACATACAACTTTTCCCTTTGCAAAGTATCCAATACTTGCTTTACATGCCTCACATGTTCATCCGAAGTCCCGCTAAAAATAAGAATGTCGTCTAAATATACAATCACAAAATCATCTAGGAAAGGCTTGAATGCATCATTAATCACACACATGAAAGTTGTCGGAGCATTGCAAAGCCCAAACAACATAACCAACCACTCAAACAATCCTTGTTTGGTTTTAAAGGCAGCCTTCCATGCATCATGTTCTGCAACCCTGATTTGATGGTATCCACTGTGCAAATCCAACTTAGTGAAATAAACAACATTCTTTAACTGATCAAGTAAATCATCTATACGAGGAAGAGGGTATTGATTTTTCACCGTGATTTTATTTAAGGCCCAATAATTGACACACATTCCCCATGTGCCATCTTTCTTTGGCACCATCATGATCAAAGAACCACAAGGAGATGAACTGGTCCTGATGACCCCTTGATCCAATAAGCCTTGTACTTGCTTCTTGATCCCTGTCATCTCCACAACTGACATCATGTACATGCCCACATTAGGAAGAGAAGAATCATGCTGAAGATGTATCTCATGTTGGATTTCCCTCTTAGGAGGTAATCCATCTGGTTCCTAGAAAATATCATCATACTTAGAAACAATATCAATTAATTATTTCTTATAATGATTACATCCTCAGAAAGCGTCGGATGTTCCGACATCTTTCTCTCTTACGACCATGAGTACATATCTCTTATTAGTGTTTATGAGTCTATTCATTTGTCTTGCACTAACAAGTGTTGTATTTACCCTCATGCTGTGAGCTCTAAAAATATATTCCACTCCCCTTTTAGTAAGGTGGTACTTGTTCTCATGACGAAAGAAGACTGCTTTTCTATCATAAAGATAAGGACTTTCCAACACTATGCCACATATATCAAGTGATACAACATCCAAATCCACTTCATCAATCAACTTCGAAGCAATAGAAAATCTGACCCTACATTGTTTGGTGACATTAAGTTTTGCTTTATCACATACCCAACCAAGAGGATAAGGCTTTGGATGTGGTTTCGTTTCAAGACCCATCTCTTTGATAAGTGCTTCAGATATTAAGTTTACTTGGGAACCCAGATCAAATAATGTATCTATCTTAGTGTGTTTAGATACAACTCTTATGTGAAATAAATCATTTCTCTTTCGTCCATCATCATGAGATTCATTATTGGAATTTGAACTAGCATGGAGGGAATCTTTACCTTGTACTCCAACCGTTGTGATCTTTCCTTTGTCTCTTGAATCGGAACCAAGATCTTGTTGCACTGTAGCAACGGTTTTTGTCTTCCCCTTTCCACCGAATTGTTTTGGTCTCTTCTCTGGATGTAGTTTCCAATAGTGTTCATCATCATGACCACTTTTCTTGCAATGAGTGCAAGATGGCTTTCCTCCTTCTCTCGTCACTGTGGCGGTCTTCTTGTCCTTCCTTTTAAACTTTTTAAAAGGTTTATGTGGGAGATCAGAAGGTTTCTTTGTGGGATCTTCCTGAACATGCTTTCCCATGTTCTCAAGGTGAGTGGCTTGCACACAAACTTCGTCAAGACCGGTGGGGTTAAACAAAAGCAAATTATGATGACTATAACTATGAAGTGCACCAATATACTTCAATAAAGTTTCATAAGAATCCAAAGGAATGTTTAATGCTAGAGCTTTCTTCCTAAATTCTTCTGTGAAATTTTGTACAATTTGACCTTTACTTTGCCTTAAAAATTTCCATTCCATCATTGCTTTATGTAAATAACCCAATGGATAAAATTACTTCCTTATCGTTGATTTAAATTCTGACCACGAGGAAGGAAGATTACCACAATTACTTTTGTCCTGAAGTTTTCTCTCCCACCATACGAGAGCAATGTCTTCCAACCGAAGAGAAGCCAGTTGCACTTTAACTTCCTCTTCATCAATATGTTGAACACGACAATATACTTCAACCTGTCAGATCCAATTATCTATCTTTTCAAGATTATCATCTCCATTAAACATAGGCAAAGAAAATTTTACATCAAGCTTTAATAATGGTTTCTTAAAAGGGGTTTTATGGCTAGAATGATGGGAATGATGAGAATGCTCAGAGGAAGAAGAACTAGAACTTGATGGCGAAGATGGAGGGTAAGGAGGGTCTCCTCCAACCCCTTGGTTTACCGAGACATCATCATCAACACATGCTTCATTTTTCTTCCATTTCTTCTTCATCCTCTTCTCATAGTCTCCATACATTCATTCGACCATTTCTGAGATGCAATAAAATACCATATGAAGGTTTTTCTCCTGTTCATCATGCTTGTCTTCTTGTGCCATTTTCTTCCTTCGGGATGCACGACCAACTTCGAGATTGAAAGTATCAAGAGTTCCTTCACCCTACTTATGCTTGGCCCTAGTAAGCATTCACACTCAATGATTCAAGTCAAAGACGACTACTCTAATACCAACATGATCCATGATCTTTTCATCAAGTGACTTATAAAGAATTGCATTAAATGAGCATAAATTAAAGTGCACCATTAAAGAAGGAAAAACTCAATAATGAAGAGACATAAGCATCAAATATGAACACAAAAAACTTGATAACGAAGTTCATCCCTGGTGGACTACATTTCTGGGTCCTGCTCTCAAATGGGTAAGCTTTTTCATTAACTCAACAAAAGAATTTGGCAAAATACATAAGTATATCTTATTCTGAAATCAAGTTGCAGAAGTATTGCTCAGATCATAAAAAAGACAGCACCACTGAATTCGTGGCGTCGAATTACCCACAAATGATTATCTCCATGTCTCGATTCGACTCTGGCACTCCCAGGCCCAAGAAGAATTATGTCTCAGTTTCTGTGCCCTGCAACTTGCAATAAATGTCGATGTACTCTATCTCGAATTATGTGCCCAACCGTACCACATGCGCACCTCCTCCCGAACTCTTGGCGGATGTACCTTTTAAGTAATAAAGTAGGCGTTGATTACAACATGGGGTCGTTGGCCCGTTGGTTATGGTGCATATATTAAGGCGTTGATAAGGGGGAAGGTCCTGGGGTCAAGCCTATGGACCTCCTCTTTTGGCTTGTCCGTTGCAATATATATACATATATGTCATGTCAATTCTGCTATGTTTGGTGAAGCTTCTAGCCGGGGTTCTATCCGTTGGTTGGTTACCGGATTTGGTGGGGTCCCGCCAGATTTGGCGAACTCGCTAAATCCTATCTTTTTTCAAATTTCGGTCACGAGTTGTCATTGGGAATTTTCCCATTGCCACGTGGCAACCACCTAATGGCCCACGAAAACCACTGCACCGTCATCCTGCCACGTCACTCTACGGATGCCACCTCAGCTACCAACTCACCATGCCACGTCAGCGCCACGTCACAGTACAGACTGCCACATGGCGAATTATTATTGGTCCAAATAATGGCCCATAAATGCCAAATATGGGTGACATGTGGCAACCTCTGGTGCTGCCATGTCACCATGTGATCTGGATTATTTTCGGCACGAAATGAGAGCGGAGATATAATAAAGAAATGCACAGAGATATCACAGATATTCAATAATATAACAAAAATGTATCAGAGATGCAGCCATAAACACAAATATACAGTAATACACGATTTATATTAATGAAAGAAATGTACAAAGACTATAAAAATACAGAGTGAAAGACTTGCTAGAATGGTGGCAGCTTATCTCTGAGAAAAGATGTGACGGCTACTCCCATTCGCAAGAAGATGATTACAATGAGGCTCTGAAGGCCTTTTTACAATAAACAAGAATGCCAAAAGTCCTAGACATCCAAAAACCTAACCCTAGGAGATCAACCGTCAAAAGTCATGTGGGTCCCGCTTGGGTAAGTTAGTGCATCAACTTCCCGGGGTCATAACTTTTGCATACGATCTCCGTTTTAAGCGCATGATAGCCCGTTGGAAAGGTATCGTCGAGGAGATTCATTTTGGGGCCTCAATCGTGAATTTGGCCATCATTAAGTTGGGTCAATCCCGAAAAACCTTCATTTAGGCCCTTAAAATGGCCCCAACAGTTAAAACTTGCTAAAAATAGTAAATTGCCAAAATGGCCAGAAAACTGTTTTGAGCCAGTTGGAAAAGGTGGGTTGCCATCGATATCCATATAAATCACCATGCTAATGTCATCATGACACATGTCACCTCCTACTCATGCCATGTGTGTTGTACGGATTTTGACGTCATTTGTACGGGTGCTGACGTCAGCAGTACATATGTTGACTCATCCCTTGTTCACTAGGCTAGGTTGACCAAAATTTGACTGCAAATATCTTTTGATCCGTAAATCTGTTTGGCGAGTTGTTTGCACCTTTAGAAATATTACGACGCGCTCTTCACAATGATGTCATTTTCTCTGAGTTTTCAGAACTTTGAACTTTTGCCCTTTCTCTATCTAATGAGGCCATTCTGAGCGTCCTCAGTTGTTTCTGCGAGTTCTGAGTTGTTCTTAGTCTTCTCTGGATCCTTTTTGGATCACTCCATGGCAATCAAATAGTAGCACACAACTACTACAATTCCATCCAATATAACACAACTATGTTGATCCATAGTACTACACAACTATTATCCAGTGGTACACAACGACTGTTAGTAGCACATAACTATTTTCTAGTGACACGTAGTCATTGCCAGTGGTACACAACCACTATAGTAGCACACAACTACTATTCAAAGACACACAGTCTCCGCTAATGGTACACAACCACCGTAGTAGCACACAACTATTGTCTAATGACACACAATCACTGCCAGTGGTACACACCCATTGTAGTAGCACACAACTACTGTCCAGATGCACAGTCTCCACCAGTGGTGCACAACCACCGTAGTAGTTGTCGTTTCAGCGTTGCGTCGGGCACACAAGGGGGTTCGGGGGCACCGACCCCGAAATTTTTTTTTCCTTGGGAAACGTGTCACATTTTTGGGTAGTTTTTCGGCACATGGTTTTTTGTCGATGGTTTTCTATTTCCGGTTAAGGAATTAGGGTTGTTGACTAATCAAGGTCATTGAGTTAGGGTTTTGGATGTCACTGGCTCCTATATGTATATTGTATTGTAAACAATGTAACACTATGAATGAATATAGAATATGTTGGTTTTCCCGGTTTGGGTTTCCAGGGGAAAAATCTCCATGTAATGTTTGTTTTTTCCATTGTATCTTTTATGTTCTTTTACTGAAAATTTGTTTGCAATAAATATTGTACAAGGTTAAAAACTACATTTGGTATCATAGCTTTGTTGGCTTCAGGGGGATGCCTTTGTGGTCAAGGGTTTGGCTCAGGACTGTGATAAGCCTTGTTATAGTGGGAGATCTGTAGTATTGATTTTTTAGGTGAAAAGAAATGTCAAGCAATTCGAAAATGAAGATCAAGAAGTTTAATGGGAAAAGTTTTGAGTTGTGGAAGCTCAAGATGGAATATTTGTTGGTGGATAGAGATCAATGGATTGCGGTAGATCCAGGTACTGCACCTACTGGAACTTCAACAGATGACTGGAAAAAGTTGGATCAGAAGGCGAAGAGCACAATCCAACTATATCTCTCAGATTCAGTATTACTGAATGTGTCAGAGGAAGGTACAACAAAGTATTTATGGGATAAGTTGGGGAAGTTGTATCAATCTAAGTCCCTAGTAAATAAACTATTCTTGAGAAAGAAGCTGTATAATCTGAGGAGGAGAGATGGAGACTCGGTGGTAGAGCATTTAAACGCTTTCAATACTGTGGTAAGTCAATTAGTATCTATTGAGATTAAAATTTCAGATGAAGATAAGTGTATTAGTTTACTGTGTTCTTTACCAGACTCGTGGGATAGTCTGGTTGTGGCCATAGGTAGTAATACAATTGCCTTGAAGTTTGATGAAGTGGTCTCATCCTTTTTGTCGGAGAAGATGAAATAAAAGAATATGGAAGGACAAAGCACAGACGCATTATTTGCAAGAGGACGCTCCCAGGAAAGAAATAGATCTAAGTTCTCAAGTGGGAGATCTAAGTCTAAGGGTAGATCTAAATCTTCTAGAAAGTTTGTAAATGTATGTTGGAGATGTGGAAAAGAAGGGCACTACAAGAAGCAGTGTAGATCCAAAGTTGAGAAAAAGAAGGGATTTGAAGAATCTCCTTCTACAAAAGAAAATACCTCCAAGGAAGAAAGAGGGGATGTGTACTTGGATTCTTCAAGCACACATGCAGATCATGAGGCATGGTTGGTTGACTCAGGTGCATCCTTTCATATGACTCCCCACAGGGAGTGGTTCTGTGAATATGAAAGGTTTGATGGAGGTAATTTTTTCTTAGGTGATGATTCGAAAACAAGAATCATAAGACGAAGAAAAGTCAAGTTGAGGCTCATAGATGGAAGGATTAGAGCACTACCTGGTGTTCTGCACATCCCAAGTTTGGCCAGAAATTTGATTTATGTAAGCAAAATGGATGATGCAGGGGTAAAAACAATATTTGAAAAGGAAACCTACAAGATGGTTTGAGGAACAATGTTGTGTAACAGTTTCATATCAATTCAACGAATATTTTGTGCGGTCCACGCTCTACAAAGTTGCTCTCTAGAATAAGCCATAATTCAACAAGGTATGCCATTTTTTCTATAACGCCTTTTCTTAGAGGTTCCAAGTAGTGCCACCTGGAGGAATTGCATAAAACACACTGAAGAACATTGTGTATTAGTTTCAAATCTTTATTCATTACAGGTACAAAGTTATGATTATTTCAAGTTGGGGTTGTTGACTAATCCAAATCTAGTCATGGTTGAGACAAGCAGTTGATGAGTTGGCACATACATGAGGTGTATAATTGATGATGTTAGTACATATTGATGAGTCATTGTTGATGAGTAGTTGACACATGATTGGTATATACTTGGTACATGGTTGGATGCACTTGTTTATGGTACAAGTTGTTTGGCACAGGTTGGTGCATGGTCGATGCACTTGTTTATGTTGACAGATTGATATCTGTTGATGATTGTTGCCTCATCTCAATTGGTGCTAATAATGTAAGTTGAGTCTTGCATATAGAGCTGGTGCTCTTGTAGAGTTGTACTCTATTCAGTTGTTGCTGAAAAATCCCCGGATTGAAGTCCATAATAAAACGAAAAATTGTACATACATCTTGTGTTCTTTGTGTTCCTTGTGGAGATGATTTGTTGATGATATGTTGCTGATATATGTTGCTGATATGTATTCACATATAACTAATTATAAATGACAGAAATGAGTAATGAACAAATGTTGAATGTTAACTAAGGAGTTTTTGTGTAAGAGGGAAGTTTTGGGAAAAAGATCCCCACACTCATTCACCCCCCCCCCTCTAAGTGTGGTAGGTGTGTCCAACAATTGGTATCAAAGCGGGCCTTCACTACAAGCCTTAATAAGTTTGAAGGAGATCCATAGACACAGAAATGTATGTGGAAGTTGCAATCCTTGATGAGGAAAACTATTCTACTTGGAGAATAAAGATGAGATTACATTTAAAGACAATGGGAGCAACAATTTGGAAGGTAGCCATTGGTGGATTAGTTTCATTGAAGAACAAGTCAAAGTTTGCAGCTCAAAGGGAAGGAAAGAAGAATGATGCATTGGCTCTCAAGACCATTCTTAGTAGACTCTCAAGCCCTATCAAAGATAGCATGGGACAATGCACCTCCGCCAAGTATCTATGGCTAAAGCTAGAGGAAACATATCAAAGAAAGAAGGAGAAAGAAAAAATTGAAGATCACTCCATCAAGATCACTAAAGGTAAAGCATCTCCAAAAACTCTTGAATGCATTATTTCTAAATGTGATTTTGAAAACATTTCAAGTGAAGATAAAGAATCAAGTGATGATGGCACAAAGGAAGATCTCGAAGACATTTCAAATGAAGGCAAAGAATTATGTGTTGATGTTGGCAAAAAAGAAGATCGCGAAGATATTTCAAATGAAGGTAAAGAACCCTCAAAAACCCTTGATTGCAATGATGATGATGATTTTTTCTCTACAAGTGAAGAAGAAGATCTAGAAACA
>ML779699.1:651444-678802 GCA_009831015.1 Picea engelmannii | reverse complement strand
ATTTTCATCCTTTTGACTTTTAAGGTTGATTGGGTCTGTATTAATTCCTTTAACCATAATTGGTATGTTTACATCTAAAGAATTCTCTAATTCCATAGGTTCAATCATTGTCTCTTTATCAACCAATGATTCTTTGTAGATAAGTTGATCTAACTCGTTCTTTAGTAACTTCTTATCACTCTTTAATTTTTTTCTTTGTGTTAGTAAACTTCGATTATGAACCCTTAGGCATAAAATGGCTTCCTTATTATTTGATTTTTCAACTTCACTTATAATATATTGATTCTCTAGTTTTCCATCTTTCATATTTTTAATTTGTTCAATCAATGTCTGATTAAGGTTCCTTAGGTAGGAGATTTCTTCCTCTTTTTCGGTTAACGTCTCTTTGTGACCTTGATTTTTTTGTTCTGAATTTTTATTCTCTTGTTTCTTGTCTTTTGACTTCCTTAGTTTTACAAGTAAATTTCGATTATGATTTTTTAATAATGATATTTCTTGATCTCCTTCTAGTAAGTCTTTGTCTATTTTATTTTTTTTGTTTTTAATTCTTCAATTTGTGTAATGAATTCTCGATTTCTCTCTTTGAAGTAAAGATTATTTTTCTTTGTTAACCCATTAAAATATTTCTCCATCTCAATTTCCAACTATAATTTGCTATTGATGTCTTTATAATTTCCTAGTTTGCCTTTTAATATTAGTGATTTCCTTTGTGAGTTATCTTGATATTCTTCCATAGTAAATTATTTCCCATAAATTGAACAAAAACGATTGTGATTTTTAAAAATTGTCATATACTCAAACTTTGTTTCACAAAAAGGGCATTTAGTCCAAAATTAATATTTATATATTGAATTCATTGTTCACAATTTCCTTTTTTTTTTCTCGATTATTCAATATATGTCTCATTTATAAATATATATTACTCCTTTGAATAACTTGAGTATTACTTAGGTTTCCTTCCAATTTAATAAAAGGTACTAAGCAACTTTAATAATTCATTTTATCTTTTAAACCTTATCACTTTTTATTTAAAATAACTTTGTAACTTATGAAAAGTTATCTCTTTCATTTAATACCCTCTCTTCTTACTTTTCCTTTATAAATATCATTTACACAAGTTAATTGGGGTTGAATTAATATTACTCCAAAGGACTTAGGTCATTGACCTTTTACTTTGGCTTCAACCCCATGTGTAAAAACGTTCTAAAAAGTTACCATTGTAACTTTTTTTATATGGTAGGGAAATACCATGGGCCAATGGTTTACCAAAACCATGGGCCTGTAAGCAACTAACATTAAAATTAGAATTTACTCTTCCTTATTCTATGGAACCCCTTTTTTTTTAAATTACCTTTTCTTTTTTTATTCTTTCTTTCTTTCTTTTTTCTTCTCCCTTTTTTCCCTTTATTTCTTTATTTCTTTATTTTTTTTA
This sequence comes from Picea engelmannii, assembly GCA_009831015.1. NCBI lineage: Eukaryota > Viridiplantae > Streptophyta > Pinopsida > Pinales > Pinaceae > Picea > Picea engelmannii. The sequence goes on along the minus strand of ML779699.1, from coordinate 677,370 downwards.
ATTTTCATCCTTGTGATATTTGGTACTAACTTCTTCTATTTTTCTTACTGAAAGATTATTTCTTCAATAGTAATTTTTTATGATTTTTTCTTTTAATGGGAAAATAACCTAACCTCGTGAAAGGCTTGGTTAATTAGAGAAACTCTGAAATTTTTTGGCCAAAAGTCAAATCGAGACTTGCTCTGATACCAAATGAAGTGGATCTTGTGGTCCACTTCATGAGAACATCATGAATACATAACATAATTCCATATATACATGATAAATAATTTTTTATTTACTATCCATTTTACATATTTACTTGACATCATATGAAATACAATATATGTATATAAATACACACGGGGAATGATAAGTCATGTTCCTTACAATGGTATTTATTTATCATTTACATTATAATGCCTATTTACATAATAAAAAACCTATAACATATTATTAAATAATAATAAATGTAATATACTAGGTATATTATAGTTACAAATCTTTGATTGCATTCTTGGGATTTGGTTTGATATTTAAACGATCAATACTCTGTTGTGTCTTTAACCCATATCCATAGGGGATTTCCCTATAATAGAATTGGTGACCATACTAGGGATTTATCGCTTTTTCTGGGTTAGTTTTAACTACTCACCTTTTTTTTTCTTGTCTCTTTATATTTTTCTATTGTTAACAGAATGGTTTAAAGCTTTTCAGTCTTGTTTACACATTGTCAAGCCTTCTGCCTTTTTCTTTCATCCTTTTTTGGAAGTTTTATGGTTGTATACATACATTTCTATGTAGACAGGTACATACCTACATGATTTTGAAAAAAGTGCATACATATGTTCTCTTCCTCGAGCATAGTCATGTACATCTCTTGAAGGAGAGTTTTTCAACTCTTTTCAACTCTTCTAGAGGTTCTTGCTTAGTTTTATGGGATCTTTCAAGGTACTTGAGCTCTCTTTGGTCTATTTTTAGTTACAGAAATCATATAAGTTAGATGATATTGCAAATAAAAATAATACTATTTGATGCTTCTATGATTGTGAGCCTTTTTTTAATTTGCTCTTTGTTATCGATTGTTTTTTGGCTTTCTTTCTATTTATGTGGTTGTGTTTAGTACCATGGCTTTCAAATTTAGGCTTTAGACCTAGGGATTTTCAATTGTTTTTTTAAAGTGTATATATTATTTGCTATGACAACATAAGTCTACATATTCTTCTTATTGAAGGCTTAAGTGCGTACATATGTGCCCTAAACAAGGCAAACGTGCGTACAACTGTGTAAGTGTTTTTTTGGGAATTTGGGTCATATACATACCCTGTAGAAGGCTAAGGCACATACATACACTCACTATATAAGGATATGGTGCATATATAAGATCATATATTCTCCCTACAATGATAAAATGGGCATGTACCTTTTAAAAAGTGATTTTTTGTTTGTTTTTTCATCCTTTTTATGCCATGTTTTTTTATTTTTTGGGGGTATTTTTTGTGGAGTATGTTCCTTAAAATTATTATGGGATATAGAAAGTTGGTAAATCCTTTAAAATTGAAAATATTTTTTTTTTATCCTTCTTTGGTGTCTTTTAATCCCTTGGATTGCATAACTATATGACTAGTTTTGTTCTAAGGGTCTCAGTTTCATGGTCATTGTTGTGATCATTTTTGAAACACGAGTTCAAAAAAATTATTTTGTTATTTCCTTTTATTTTTCAAAAAAATAAATAAATTATTTTATCATCTTTTATTTAGCTTTTTTATTTAGTAGAAAGAAGAAGAAAATGAAAAAGCCTAGTTTGCTTATGGTAGGTCTCTTTCTTTATGTTGCACTGTTTTACATTCATATTTGAAAAAGATAAATATATTATAATAGGATATTTTTTTCTTGTCATCTTGAAAATCATTTGGAAAATTAAAAAGAAAAAATATCATCCTTTTGTTTGTTTCTTTTTCTCTTCTCAAATGGTTGCATTGTGCATTTTGTATCATGAAGATAAAAGTTTGCATTTCAAGGTTTACATTGATTTTTCATGTATTTTTCTTACTTGAAACTCTTTTTCATTGTATAATTAGTGTAAAGTTATCTTTTCTAGTGTTATTATTAGTTTCATTTTGCAAGAGTATCAAAATAAAATGAGTTCACTTTTGTATCCTTTTAGTAAAGAACAACTGCTAAAAAATTAATGTTAATTTTAAAATTTACTAGACTTTTGTTTCTAGGGTTCATAAATTAGTTTAGGTATAGGTCTATTGAATATGTTGGAGAGGTAAATATTCAAGTTTGTTGAAAAAACATAGCATTCTAATTTAGGGAGATAAAATTCTAAGTACAGGTGTTGTTAGGAAACTCCTCTAGCATAACAACAAGATATACGTGGTTCACCCTCTCCCTAGGGATACATCCACAGAACTGTGTTTCTTGATATATTATATGAAAACATATAGTTCTATTTGTGCACTTAGCTTGTAGATCTCTCTCTCTCTCTCTCTCTCTCTCTCTCTCTCTCTCTCTCTCTCTCTCTCTTCTCTTCTCCCCTCCCTGCGCACCCAGCTGTAGGGTTGATCTTCGCACCCAGCTAAAGATCTTACAATACAAAAATATTCTCACAACACAATACCCTCCTCATACGACACAATAATCACTTTCTCAACCCACAATGACCAACTCAGAACGAACAACAAGTGACGAACCCCTCTTCTCTCATCTAGGTTCTTATTTATACATTTTGTGACAACGTCTAGGTATCAAAACCCTAGATCCAAAACCCTAGGTGTCTAAAACCCTAGGTCAACTTGAATCGCATTTTCAGGGCTTCGCCAACCTATCTTTCCTTCTTTTTCATGAGGTGATCCAAAGAATCCTTTGGTGGCTTCTTCCTCTTGCTGAGTTTTCCACGATCCATCTTCCTTGCTGATTTTTCTTCCTCGATATTCTCGTTCAACAACTCATTTTCCCTTACTTCACTCCTTCTTTTCTGCTTCTTTGACCACTTAGACCCAATCTCAGTCAATGTGCCTTTTGCGCGGTTCGTACTTCATATTTCTTCCTTAATCTTCACTTTCTTCCATAACCAAGTGCCAATAGAGATCCTTTGTAAGGATTTGAAGGATCGTGACTGTCCCCTTATAATTTGAGAGTGATCACCACTGTGGCATCAAGAGAGATCCAAGATTGTTGGATCGAAGGGCAGGGGAACAAGGGTCATCCGATGAAAGAGAAGAAAAAGTTAAGTCACAACCGTCAGATCTCATTGGAGAGAGATCAACGGTCAGGAGGCATTGCAGGGACCCAAGTTACACAGGAGTTAATTTCCCAAGGAGGTCTCGCAATCCAAACCATAGTTTCACTGAGGGGTTACATGTCAGCGCCAAAAGAATTGCGGGGCGAAAGGCGGGTTACTCCAAACCCTCGATGCGTGCCACCACAAATTGAAAGGAATTAAGTTATTTGACATGATAGTTCTCAAACATCGAAACTTCTAAGAGTCGAAGTAGATCCAGGCCGTTGATCAAAGTGGACATGTAGAAGGAGATCCTGCACTCCGGTGGATAACCACTTCTGAAGAAAGATGGATGCGAAAATCCAGAACTCCCGAAGGCCCGAAGCCCAGAGTTCATCTAGACCGTCCATCAACAAGGACATGCAACACCATATCTCTCACTTCAGAGACTTAGTACTCTGGAAGGTTTTGCAGAGAGAAGCACTAGGGTAAGAATTACATGAAGTCCAGAAGTAATTGAGGATCGTTGATCTCAAATCAATAAGAATCGTTGATCTTTGCAGTAGTATCTCCCAAAGTTCCAAAGTCTGGGATTAATACGGACCCTCCAATAAGGGATACACATGTCGATAGATTGGCTAGTTCGAGAATTCAGATTTCGGGAGAATTGGAAGTGTTCTAGTGTTGAAACTCCCGAAGCCCAAAGAACCGAAGTGTTGGGGCATGATGACATCACCTGGAAGTGATGTGGAGCCTAGAATGAAAGCATAAAAATATTCTAAAGCCTGAAATTTTGAAGTGACGTGGCTCGCGGATGTCACCTAGGATGACATGGACACATGGGATGTGAGCCATGTGTCAGTGATTTTTGAACCAGTGGAGGATTGAAATGTCAATTAGAACATGACACATGTCACCCACCTGATTGGGCCATATGTTCATGTCTAGTATTTCTCTATGTGGCGACAGATCATGTAGTCCGGAGACTGGGCACTCCAGAGGAAAAAGATGCGACAGTTTATGTTGGGTCGAGAACTCCCGAATGCGCAAAGGTCAGAGTACATATCGATCATTGAACCCAGAAGACACGTGACAATAGATCATCAACTTTGGGTGAAAGCACTGCAGGAGAAGGTGAAGGCAGAGAGTTTGAAACTCCTGAAGCCCGAAGAGACGAAGTGATTCATAATCGTTGATCTACGGGAGGACATGCGTCGAAAGATTGTGAAATCTAGGTGAAAGCATTCTGGGAGGATGCAAACGGTGGAGGTTGAGACTTCTGAAGGTTGAATTCATGAAATGGACTAGAACCGTTGATTTGAGGTGGACGCATGGCGCCTGATCTAGAAATTAGGGTACAAAGTACTTCGGGGAAAAGCGGAGGTTGAAAGTGTCGAACTCCTGAAGCGCAGAGTCCCGAAGTGAATATAGATCATTGATCATGAATGAGGATGAGGACCCTTGATCTGGTCCTGGCTGAAGGTTCTGAAGTTGCGAAGTGCCAGGAAGGATTTGGCCACAGTTTCAAGTCGTGGTCACCTGGGGAAGTGGTTTCATTGGAGTTCCTCTGAAGAATTAAATTATGTATCAGATAAGGGATAACATGGAAGTGTTATATGTTGCAGATTGATATATATATGTTATTCATGAATTGAGAAGAAAAAGGACTTGTAACATGGTTTGGATTTTTTTTTTATCATATGCTTAATTCTAACAAAAATGGTCGTTTACACATTTTATAGAATTAATGGGTTTAAACACATCATCTCAAATTGCGTATTGAAGAAATGGAAGAACACAAGGGAACCTCCAGCCAATAAGTAGGCCGAAGGCCAGAATAATAGAGTTGGTAATGCAGAGACATAGTCCAATAGATGCAAGGGAAAAGGAGAGTAGGAAACATGAATAGAAACTGTAAAAAGCCTGAAAATAGAAGTGCAGAGCTACAAAGAAGACAATGAGAGTCTGATGCGAGAGAAAAGTCATATAAACGCTCGAGTGATGCAGATCTTAAATCATTTGTAGAGGAAAATGAAGAAGGGATCAAAATTAAAGCAACGGGAAGAAGGCAGATGTCATGAAAGAAGAGAGGATCATTGAAGAGTTGGTTATTCAAGAAGTTCTAGCAAAACTCGTAGACACCACTCACCTCCTGAGTCAGAAAGAAAGTTTTATGCATTGGAAGATCCCATAAGTAGTCCAGAGGTGTCTCATGTTAGGCACCAGAGAAGGAGACATGAAGTGGAAAGTTTGCAAGGAGAGTTGAGGAAGCATAAGCCACCCTCCTTTGATAGTGAAATAAAAAGGGAAGATGATGTCGAAGCATGGTTTCTTGGAATCAGGAGATATTTTTAGTTGCATAACTATTCATCAAACCTAGAAGCCAATATTGTCGCTTACCATTTACACAGGAAAGCTGTAATGTGGTGGGATCAACTGAAGCAAGTTGAACATATTAATGAGAGTAGGATCACTTGGGAGAAGTTCAATAAGTACTTCCAGAAGGAGTACCTCTCAGATCATTAATATGAGAAGAAAATGCAGGATTTCTTTGAACTCAAGCTGGGAAGCATGACTATGGTAGAATATGAGAAGAAATTGTTGGGATTGTTAAAATATGTTGGGTTTATAAATGATTAAAAGGTAAAGATACAGATGTTTTTGAGTGGATTTCTAGCCTTTTATAAATAAAAAGTTAGGTATGATGAGCCCAAGGCCTTGATTGAGGCCATCAGGAAGGCTAAATACCTGTATGAGCAAGGACAAAGAAGAGAATCCCTGCAGAAATATTGGAAGGATAAGAAGAAGGAGAATTATGAGCGTAGGAGGAAAGGATTCAAACCTCCCTTCAATAGGAATGAGCCTAATAGAAGTCATCAAGATCAGTATGCTAAGTGTGAATCCAAGAACGAAGACTCCTTGGGAAAAAGGGGAAGATCGCCTATCCAATGTTGGGGATGCAAAGAAGATCACCTGTACAAGGATTTCCCACACAGAAAGGATAGAGCAAAGACTGTGCACAATGTCCAAGAGGCTACAACAGTCGAAGATATGGGAAGAATCTATGCATATTTAGATGATTGACAAGCATAGTATTAGTCTAATATGATCAAGTGGAAGGTAAAATCATAAATCAACCTATTTCTATTTTAATTGATTCAGGAACAAGTCATTGTTAATTGATCCTAAAATAGTGGATAGATTACATTTGGAGAAAAGTGATCTTGGAAAATCAAGTTTGGTTTAGTTAGCCACTAGAACCAAAAGGAGAATCCATGATATGGTCAGAAGATGTTCCATAAGTCTTAATGGTGTGAATACAAATGATGATCTAAATATAATACCATTAGGGAATTATGATATTCTAATTGGAATGGATTGGTTGGAAAAGCATCATGTTTTCCTAGATTGTCATAGAAAACATTTACATGTCTTGATGAAAATGGAAAATAGAGCACTATGAAAGGAGTTCCAATATCCATATCTATAAGGGAGATTTCAGCCTTACAGTTGAAGAGATGTTTTAGGAAAGGATGTCAATTGTATGCAACTCATGTGGAAGAACCAGAAAATACAAGGGGTCCAAGAATTGAAGATTTCTCGGTACTACATGAATTTAAAGATGTATTCCAAGAAATACTAGGGTTTCCACCAAGAAGGGAGATAGATTTCTTAATTGATATAGTTCCTGGAGCTTCCTCCGTGTCAAAAACACCTTACAGAATGAGCACAACAGAGTTAAAATAATTACAAATGCAGTTGGAGGAATTGTTGAAGAAAGGGTATATATGTCCAAGTGTTTCACCTTGGGGAGCACCAATACTTTTTGTCAAAAAGAAAGATGGAACCTTGAGGTTGTGTATTGAATTTTGACAACTAAATAAGTATACTATAAAGAACAAGTATCCTCTACCCAGAATTGATGACCTCTTTGATCAGCTGAGAGGAGCAAATATATTTTCAAATATTGACCTGAGGTCAAGATACCATCATGTAAGAATCAAAGAAGAAGACATTCATAAGACAACCTTTAAGACTAGGTATGGGCATTATGAATTTGTAGTGGTGCCATTTGGACTGACCAATGCACTAGTTGTCTTTATGTGCTTAATGAATGGCATATTCAGAAATTATTTGGATAAGTTTGTCATAGTGTTCTTGGATGACATACTTATCTATTCTAAGTCTTAAGAGGAGCATGAACATCACCTAAGACTGTTATTGCAAGTGCTGAGAGAAAATCCATTGTATGCCAAGATGAGTAAGTGTTCTTTTTATCAAAATAAAACCCATTACTTGGGACACATTATTTCAGAGCAGGGCATAGTAGTAGATCCAGAGAAGATTGAAGCCATTAGAGGATGACAAACACCCATAAATGTGTTAGAATTTAGATATTATATGGGATTAGTTGGTTACTATAGAAGGTTCATAGTAGGGTTCTCTAAAATTGCTCATCCCATCACTTCTTTGCAAAAGAAGGGAACTATATTTGAATGGACACCTAAGTGTGAAGAGAATTTTAATCTGTTGAAGGAATTACTTTCTAGTGCACATGTGTTAAATATTGTTGACCCCAATGAAAGTTTTGTGGTATGTACAGATGGATGTAAGGAAGGACTTGGGGGAGTCCTCATGCAAAATGGACATGTCATTGGTTATGAGTCCAAAAATCTTAAGGAGCATGAGGAACTATGCCACACATGACTTGGAGCTTGCTACCATTGTTCACGCCTTGAGGATGTGGAGGCATTATCTCATGGGGAAAAGATTTGAATTAAGAACATACCACATTGGCCCGAAGTATCTTTTTGAACATCCAACCTTGAATGTCAGGAAAACAAGATGGCTGGAATTTTTAAGTGAATATGACCGCGATATCAAGTATATCAAAGGAAAAGAGAATACAGTTGTTGATGCACTTAGCAAAAGAGTGAATCTCATACATGCTACTATTGTCAGTATGCATTAGTCAGACTTGAAGAGCGGAATTTTAGATGATCGTGTTACAGATCAACATTACCTACAGGTAAATAAAATCTTACAGTAAGGAGATGTACAATAGAAAATAAAGGGGTATGAGATAAAGGAATGTGGATTACTTATGCATAAGAATATAATCTATGTTCCTAGTTCCAGAGAACTGAGGAATTTGGTATTGAAGGAAATGCATGATGTTCCTTATGTTGGACATCCTGGTTAGCAGAAAAAAATTACAGTAGTAAGAAGCCAATTCTTTTGGACAAGAATGAAAAAGGACATTGTTGATTACATCGCTCGATGTATGGAATGTCAGAAGGTGAAGGCTGAGCATAGGAGCCCAACGAGTTTTTTGCAGCCATTACCAATACCAGAGAAGAAATGGGAAGTGATAACCATTGATTTCATAACTAAATTACCTAGGACAACAAGGAAACATGATTCAATCAAGGTGGTGGTTGAAAAATTAACAAAGGCTTCTCATTTTGTTCTTGTAAAACCAATACATACAACGGCTAATATTGTAGAAATTTACATGAGGGAGATTTCTAGGTTGCATGGGATACCTAAGACAATTATCTCAGATAGAGATACAAAGTTTACCTCCAATTTCTAGTGGGGATTGTTTAAAGGACTTGGTACAAATCTAAAATTTAGAAAAGCATACCATCCCCAATCAGATGGGAAAACATAGAGGGTCAACCGAGTAATTGAAGATATGCTGAGAATGTATGTGATGGGTATCAAGCTTCATTGAGAATGAGCCCATTTGAAGCCTTGTATGGTAGGAAATGCAATACTCCAGTGAGCTGGGACAACCCAGCAGATAGAGTGGTACTTCAGCTAGAGTTTCTCAAGGATATGGAAGACCATATGGTTAATATCAAGACAAATTTGAAGGTCGCTCAGGATAGACCAAAATTTTATGTAGATAAGAATAGGACAGCTAGACAATTTATAGTAGGGGAGAATGTACTTTTGAAAGTGAAGACCAAGAAAAGCTCTTTGAAATTGGGTAGCTGTATAAAGTTGGCAGCCATATTTTGTGGTCCATTTGAAATATTGGAAAGAATAGGGCTAGTCACATACATCCTTGCATTTCCTACTTCCATGAATGTGCATAATGTATTTCAAGTCTCTTTACTAAAGAAATATGTAGATGATCCTAACCATGTTATTGATTGGCATCTGATTCAGGTAGAGACAGAGGGAGACTTTCAGGTTCATCTAGTGCGGGTATTGGACAGAAAGGTCAAAATGCTCCAGAATTGAGTTATAGAGCTGGTAAAAGTTCAGTGGACCTACTATGGTCCTGAATATGCTACCTGGGAGAATGAAGATGCCATGCAGGCAGAGTACCCATAACTTTTTGAATAAATTTTGATATTTTGATCTCTACTTTGTAAATGCACTGAGGATAGTGCCAAAATAAGGGGGAGGGGATGTAACACCCCGGGTTTTGATCCCCATTATAAATATTGTATTGTTACAATGTTGAGAGGCTAGAGTACCAAAAAAATTATTAAAAGGCCAGTGTGACCAAGAAATGTAATTTTTTGATCATTATCAATAATAAATACATCGTTGGCTGCTAGATAAACAAGGACTAGAGTTTTAGGGGGCTATGATTATATAAGAGAGGGGGATTTAGGGGATGAATTTTTATTCCTATTCTAATTACCCTTTTGTCTAAGGGAGTGGATCAATTACGTGAGCTTCTCTGGGGAGGCCAAGAGGTTCTTGATTCCCCAAGAAATACTTAAACCTGCCCCTGGACTGTTGGGAGGGTTGGTTGATTTCTCATTCACTCCTTCATACGCTTATTCACTCATCCACTTGCTCATTGGTTCATACATTCATTCGCTTTCTCACTCATTCACTCATCCTATCCTTACCTATCACTCATTGATCCATTCTCACATGCGTCTTGACTTGGGAAAGTGAAACAAACTGTAGAAGAGTAGCCACAATATTTTTGGCTGTAGTGGTCGCAGGTGAAATCCAACCATGATTTGAGGCCTACATATCTAAGATGCATTGGCATGTGTCCAACGTTGTTCATAACTACGAGTCATGAGAATTCCAACATTGATATTTTGTACCAGTTGCGTTGGAGCCCAAAATAAGGAGAAGGACTTCCTGAGGGACTGGGTGGTAGAGAAGGGTGGAGGTCCATTCTCTTGGGTGGTGCAGAATGGGTAGAAGAGAGCTGGGTAATTGGATTGTTGTGAGTTATGGGAAATCTTGTGACAACTTGAGTGCTGACTGGTTTGGGAAGCCAAGTAACACTCTAGAGCTGTCCTTGTGGATTCATAGCCCTAGCTCTGGGGTGACACTGTTGTTGAGATTTGGAACAGTAGTGTCTATGGTTAGGTGCAATGTCCTTGGTCTGCAGCCAGTTGGTCTCATCTTTTATAAATATAAGTGCTCTCTATTATGGTATTATTTACCTGTATATGAATGTATTCTGCTGTGTATTTATTTATCGTTTAATTGAATCTTTAGAATATTCATGCTTGCTGGTTATTGTTGTGCATGTCGTTAGATATTTTTGTTTATGCGTCCTTATTAATTTTAAAAGGTATCGATAAGAGAAAGAAGTCTAAGGGTGGTCTTGAAGGTGGCCTACCCCGACCTACGGGAGGTCAGGGTGTGTTATAGGTGGAAAGGAAAACACCCACAAATAGTTGGATGGAAACAACCTTGCAAACAAATAAGTATTTTACATATTTTGTGTAATTGAATTGAAATGCATCTTTGGATGCCTTTAATTGTGTTAGAAATGTGTATGCATGATTAATGGTGATGATACATGTTTCCTTAGTACACCCTTGCATTTGAATGTTTGTAGGACAACAAGCATGGTGCATGCCCTCCATGACTGAATATGAATATCCTGCAATATTTTGAGATAAAGGAAATAAAATTGACCTAGTGGTTCAGGTGTGCATAATGATATCCATTATTGAAAAGGGTTTCCTATGAGAGGAAACCATAATTATAAGCTAATAAATGAATGTAATTTCTAAGTCAAATGAGGTGATACAACCTCCCTCCCTATCATTGAAAATTGTTGAGAACATCGTGTATACGCAGTTGGAGAAGGTTGATAACCATGTTTTAATTCCCCTCCAACAAAATGAAATGGATGCAGGATCTTGGATCCTCAGTTGAATGTCTAGTGGTAGGATTACAACCCTTTGGTAAAATCATTAAGGGAACCCGAATAAATTCAGAAATTCATCCTAGAGACCGATGTAGTGAAATACCACAAAATTTCCAAGACGTGATTGTTAACATAAATGGCTTAATTTCTAGTTGAGTTGTCAATACTTAGTATCCATCAATCTCTGTGTTTGATCAAATATCAGGAATCCAAAGACGGGATAATTAACCATAAAATGTTTCCCTTTGTAAACCAATTGTGATATTGTGACCATCCGATCGGTGGATGGTTGACTGCCAATCATTAATTTGTTATGTAAATCTCAAGAGGGATTCTCCGCCATTGATCGTGGTTATATGGGGTCAATTGGATCTTGGACTCCCAGAAGTTTCCCCCAACCTCACCTTGTTCACACTGGCTAATGGTCCGATGCCCGGTGGGCAGGATTCCCACACGAGGTTCCATTTCTCCATTTTATGTATATGCATGAGAGGAGGATGACATCATTTTATATGTGGAAGCCATGTAGGAAGATAGCGTGGATGATGATGCCACATGGTGAAGACTGATTAACCCAAAGGAATTAAGTGTGGGGCTAAGACATACCTTAAACCTTGAGATTGGTGCCTTTAATAAATAATCGTCTGATCAAGGAACTCGACATATCTAAGATGTAGATCTTGGTCAAGGAAGATCAATCATACCCCATACTCAGGACCCCGATAATGTCTAGCCATATGAGGTTAGAGAAGAGTCGATGGCCAATTTCCAATATCATTGGATGACGATGTGTGCCCTCCTGAAAGCTCACCTTAGGAACTATATCTTATCCCTTAGATATATTGATGAAAGAACTCAGTCATAGATATCATGGGGTAATATCCCAAAGATTATTCCAACTAATCGCATCATAATCATGGATGATTTTAGGGGATAAATTTCGCTCATGGGCTAAATTTCCATAGTTTTTCCAAAAACGAGATTCGCTATTTTAAAAATGATTCGCCCAAAATCTATAGGATAAAATTATTTTACCTTAAAAATCGCCAAAATTTTAGAAAAACTATATAAAATCCTTATAAATTTGAATATTTTTACAAAAATATCGCCAAACATTTTTAGTTGGCATATGAAGGATTAGTAAGATTCGCCAAGGTTTCTACATTTTAAAACATATTTCCATCCTTAAAATCATCCCTGGGACTCATAATCACTGATATTAGATTAACTAATTTCATCATAATCTCGGGCATCAATAATTATTGAAGCAGGAAAAGTTCCAAGGTTCAATTTTCGGTGGAAACATGTCACTTGGTAACTAACCCATGTGTCTTAAAATGGGAGGGTCACATGGCACCAATTGGTGGTACCACATGTCATCTTGATTTGGAATATTTGGATAGGGATTTAGGAAGAGGATTGATGATACATGGTAGTCTGTACAAGAACCATGTGTATTTCCAATTTAGACTGTGTCGTGAAATGTCATGTGCTAAGTGTTGGCCCTTGACCAAGTTTTGGAGAACCTTGGTCATGTTTGACAAATTTTGGGACTTTGACAGGCTGGTCAAAGGTGGATCATAAGGTGAAGCGGAGATCACAGGATATCGATCCCTTATTAAGTCATTTTTTGGGTTTTGGGTTTATGTAATGGGTATGGGCTGTTGGCCCATGGGTTTACCCATGTTTAGGCCCTTTTGTAATGCATAAATAGAAATCTAGGTGATATAAGTGTGGAATACCTAGTAGAATTGGCTTAGTGAAGAGCTAGAGGCTTTGTGCATACTGTGTGTTAGGAACTTGCAGAGCTAAGTGCAAGTGATTGTAAGAATCTTATGTGCAGATTATAAGAAGGCTTTGTGATTAAACCTAGCTCAGGGAAGGAGGATCTGGTGAGGTGCGCGCAGATCTCCTGTCCTATGTGGAGTGGGTTCTTGAGGCTCTGTTCCTATAGAAGATTGAAAGAAGACAATAAAGAAGAGAAGAGTTGGTGGACGTAGCCCCACACTAGGGTGAACCACATATATCCAGTGTTGTGGTTTCTTTGTGCATAATTTAGAGTTTCTATGTTATTGATTTAATGTATGCTTAGTGCAATGATATATGTTGGCTACATCTGATATAATATCTTAGTGCCTAGTAATGTGAATGAATGCTTGATATGATCTATTTCTATGTGCTGAGTGATGGATGTATTAGATCTTGTTGAATACTGCGCTGCCCTATAACTAGGATTTCAATCTACGATGTGAATAAGGCTTAAATGTTGATGATTGTTAACTGCTAAGTGCTTTGTTAAGGTATTGTAATCACAGATTTGTGTCCCAGCTATGTTCCATACATCTAAGTCCTGCAACCCCCCTGCCTTTGGCTCAGGTGAGACTTCATATGCTTCGCAGATGTTTCCAAAAGGGCCAGTAGTTAGGGTTTTTTTGGTGCGCCGCTGAAGTGTTAAACCCTGGGTCTACCCCTGTGCCAAAAAATGGTTTCGTTGTCGAGACTTAAAACTATGATTGTTGGGAACTGAAGAAAAGAGAAAGCTCTGTGTGTAGATCTATTTCCCTAGTGCGTAGTATTCTACTTGACTTGTGAAGCTCTGTGCTAAGAAGAGAAGTCCTATCTAAAGAAAAGAGGTAAGATATTGAAGCTTTGTGCTCTGATAAATGTAAGATAAGTGAATATTTTTATTGTGAAAGAATCGATCTAGGTATGTTTAATAGATTAGGTCCTAGTCTGAAAACTAGGGTACAACTAGAAGAAAGAAGATTTGATCTGAATAGATCTGATAGAAATAATGACAGATATGTTATTCCTATGCATACAAAGAATTGTTGGACTAACAAGTAGATGCAGGATCCTAGAAATAATTTTCTGCAGACCCACCACTATAATCCCAGTGTGTAGTATAGGAAGTTGGGGATCGTTCAAGAGAAAGAGAGGGTTAAATCTTTGTTATAATTGCAGAAGATCGGGACATCTTGCTAAGGAATTCCCCGGTAGAGGTCCTATTTTCCTTTGTTGTAAGGATACTGGACATGAAGTTTTGGACTTCCCTAGAATGATTACCAAAGTTGAAAATATGAATATGAGACAAGAAAACCCTGAGGAAGGCCAAGAGACTATATTATTACAGATGAAAGAAACCCTGAATGATAAAATACATGTCAACTTATTAGAGATCTTAAAAGAGAAGGAATGCATCGAAACAAGCATAGGAGAATTCAACATAGACCGTGTCTTGGATGAAGAAACACGGGTGAATATCATGATGGAAAGAACTTGGGAAATTTTGGGAAAACCTTCTATGGTTCCTTCATTGGGAGGAATAGGATTATTTAGAGGAAAGCTAATAAACCTATGTGGAAGACTTACCTAGACATCTATGAGTTCTTATGGAACTGCGACAGAAGAAGAATTTGAGATCATTAAATTTGTTGAGAACAACACCCCATTTGTTATTTTGCTAGGAAAAACCTGGATTGAAAAAGATCAGATATGAAGGAAACAAGAAAAGGAGGATCTAGAACAGAAAAAGAAAGAACTAAGAGATTTCATGGCTAGGATAATAACGCACTTAGTAGAATAACAAGAGAACAAGTTGAAGCTACTAAGGACCAGAGATCTATACGTCGAAGTTGAAAGAACACAAGAAGACTTGAAACACCTGTCTATACAAGAGAGTAGAGCACCTACCCCAGAAAGAGAAGAAGTGTTACCCTCGAACCCCATGAAATACCCTCCACAGTATGAAGTTACCATTCCAAGAGGAGATAAGAATGATAATGGAAAGAGGAAACGAGTGACTCAAATTTAAGGAAAGAAGGACAGAAAGCTCAGTAAGAAGAAAACAAAGTGAGAGAAATTGTGGGATGTTCCAGAGCGAACTTGGCAGAAGGAAGGTTTGTAGAACTGGAGCTTCATCAGGATATCAGAACAACATAAATTGGCACTTCACCATGACGAAGTAATATGACCGTTGGAGGTGTCCTGATCGTTAGAACGATGCTCCAGAATGGCTAGAAATGCAGTTATTGGAAGAACGTTTACCACTGGACCATTGGGACCGCACCATAACGGATGGAATTGCATTGATTGAGGCATTTGTTAGGCCCGTGATATGATCAATTTTATGAAAGTAATTAGATACTTTTGTCAAATGTAAATATGTGCTTTTCATGTTTTGAAGAAGCTTTTGAAGAGTTTTTGTGTCAAATCACTATGATCTAGACCAGGTATGCATAATTTGTGTTTTGCAATGATTTTGAGTTTGAATCAGTATGTTTGTATGTTTCCAGACATCTAATTCGCATTTCTTGGTGTCACAGGGAAAAATTGTATCTTGTTTGTGCTTCCGATACTCAAGCCGACACTCCATTCGGTACTCAGTCCAATACTCCATTCAACACTCTGTCCTACACAAAAACGATGGGAAATTTGGCGGTTATGGTATTGGTGCCCAACGATGGGTAAATCAGGGACATGGGTTTTTCTCGTGCTCATCCCCTCCAACTACTAAACTCTTGACAACTCGATTTTGGGTTGTTATGGTGGGCGATTATTGGCTCTCTCTATTTCGACAGTTAAGGTATTTTAAATGCAATTTACTATTTTTAGAAGAGGATTGACCCTCCTGTGGTCAACCTCTCAGTCTATAAATTTTATAAATACCACCTCAGTGGTCATACAATCATGAAGAAGTCGTGTGTTAGAGAAAAAGATGATTTTAGCTCGATTTTGTCATTTTTTATTTTGCCAAACTGTGTAAAACCTGTGTTTTTAGTTTTAATGGTGAAATCGTTGTGTTGAAGTTCATGGTGTGCATTTGAAGAGTGACCACGACTTGTTGGGGGCCCCACCAGTAGTCTGGGTAACTATCTTATCAGTTTATTTGTGAATTGGATAACGTAGATGTATTTTTATTTCATTTTCTGTATACGCAATGTTATTTTACTTATTTGTTATTTAATTTGTTGTTTATAATTTAATTGGTTCAATTTAGCTTTTGCAGGTTATTTTGAAGAATCTTATTAATATTCAATGACTTTGTAGATGATAAAAACAAGTTTGCAAGCTTATACACTAACCCCGTGTGTAGTTAGATAGTAGAATACACTTTCTTCATGTTGAAACAGAGTTTTAGGACATAAATTTAATTCATGCTTTCTTTGATAGGGTTTTGGTGGATGGATAGTGATAGTGTTAGTTTTTATTTGGAAATTGCTTATTCAATTGCTATTTAGTCTTTTCTTACCTAGTTGTTAGCTATTTTATTCATTTCATTACTTGTCATATGCTAGAATAGTGTTTAATTTATGTTTATGAGCATTTTCCTTTTTGCAATTTGAATTGTTAAGATAGAGCTAGTTTAGTTTACGTTATGCAATTTCTTGCTTAGATTTAGGTTGCAATTTCAAGTTGTAGTTAATGATTGAATTTAATATAGTATAAGTTGCTTACGTAGTATAGAGTGCAATTGAATTTCATAGCATAATCTCTTTTTACTGTTGATGGTTAATGCATGATTACATAATCACATAGATATGCAGGGTAGTTGATGTTGTTTTTATAATGGCCAAGTTCTAACTGGATTGCTTAATTCACACTTTTCACTTTGCTATTGAAGTCAGTATCGAGTTTATCACTCTTGAATTATCTTTCATTATTAAGTTTCATCGTGATATTATAAGATACCTATTATTGGGTAAATCGGTAGATGCGGACATGAACTAATCCCCCTAGATCCACCTGGATCTAGAAAAAAACAAGACAGAACAAGACGCTTTCCCTAAGTTGTGATCATTGAGTTTACTACCAAAGGAGGAATAGATAACATACCTTATGAATCGCTTCCTTATATCTTTGTTGTCCCTGATTCACTCCAGTGCTCTTGTGAATCAGATCTGTGACAACACAAACCAACCAACATTAAAGCAACAATAGTAGAGTTCAATGACAACCTAAACATGTGATCAAGGAGTCATGTAATAAAATACTAATCATTTTATGGGAAAGAGACGTGCCACCGTATTATATTAATGAAAAGTAGAAGATACAACCGAATTGCCTTGATGTTGCAAGTTCCCTTTTAGTGGTCCTTTGTTCCAACACACACATACACTTTCTCTGAAATTCGCATGAAGAGAATCCACAAAATCTTGATGAGAAAATGGTGGCCTCAAGAATCACTAGAAATAGGATTCTTCACATACTCTTCAGCCTATTCTTTCATCAATTCTCTGCTTAATATTGCTTAACCTTTTCCATGAGAAGCCCATGATTATATAGGAGAAGGTGAAGTGGTTAAAAGGATGAGGAGGATCCCACCAAATTAGAGAAACCAGTAGGATCTCAACCATACGGACGCCACCTCACATTCTAGAAGATTCCCCTTCTAGAAACTTTGTGAAACCTCTTTCCTCTTTTATCTTTGGAACACCACCACACCTTGCCTCCATAGCAGCCTGCGGAAATCCCGTGAGCCAACTATAGATCAGCCTGTGGAAATTGTTAGCAACAATTCTTGTCTTGGGCCCGAGAGCATCCAGAGCTGCAGGTTGCATGAAGAACACCCAAGCATAGCATGTAAAGCCCCATTTCAGGCTAAAAATCAAGTGAGCGGGCGAAATTACGTTGTCAACGGCCTGGTTTCATCTATAAAAGAAGATCGACGGTCGGCGGGAAATCACGGTTAACGAAGTTGCGCTGAGGTTAGCACAATGGATAGCGCCCATATTATGTGCAGGGAAAGATAGCAGCCGTCCATCCAGAAGACGCATGGCGCAAGATCTAGTCGCGTTTCTGTTTCGGCATTCAAGGATTCGAAGGGTGAAGGTTCCTTGTTGTCCTATGTCTCGAAACCCCGAACCTCGAAAGCACCAAAGGCGCCCAAAGTTGGGCCCATAGTATTATGGGGCAATCTCAGCCATCCACCCGCAGGAGACACCTTGTGCGCGAGTAGGTTCCTCTCCGTTTCACCCATCGCGATTCCAAGGCTCAAGGTACAACATCGTCGGGAGATTTTAGAATCGTCAGATCTAGAGGGACGTGTGGCACTAGATTAAGCCGTCTCGGTGTTTCACTCATTGCAATTTCAAGAAGCAGGGATCAACCCCTTCCTATTCGTGAACGCTGAAAGAACCTTTGAGAGTAAACACAGGGTCATAGCCTGTGGTCACTGGGGAAAGAAAGAGATGCACAAAAGGGGCCAAAGGCATCAGGTTTTAGTCATAGAGAGGCCCGTCACGACCTCCAGTTGCCATCGGATTTGACCTCGATCCTGGTCTGCGCTTAGAGTAAATGAAGGCAAGAAGGGGTGGTTGAAACCTCTCCTCATTCATTAAGTGTGAGGTATGGAGGTTCTGGAAAGCATTCTGCTCGAGGGGATTCTGTGTACCTGTTTTTCCAGAGAAGTCATGCTAAGTTCTCAACTAGCCAGAGGAGGTCTGCACACGCTAGCTCAGTTTTTAATAGTTCAGCTACTCCCCTTACAGGAGCCATGCATAGATAAAGTGGTGTTTGAAGAAGGATATCAATACGAGTTTGAATGAAGGGACACCAAGCCTTGGGTGACTGGGTATGCCTCTGTTAGGCGAATTTCTCTAAGTATATAAACTCAGTCTTTGTATTTTGTAAAGTATCGATGGTAGAGCGAAGCTCCCGACTGTAAAGTTTTAATAGAGATTCTAGATTTCTGGTTATGCATCTGTATGTGAGATTTATTGTTTTATGACAAGCATTCTTTCTTACTCCATCTAATTTTCATCTCATGCCGAGAGAGTTCGTGAACGACTGATTCGTGTGAATTATTGTGATCATGCTATGATAAAGGATTTATTGTTGCATTGTTGTATTCTCTGGTGTTTAACATTTGAATGTAAGAAAATATTGCGTTTAGATGCCTTCTCCTACAGTTTGTTAGAAACCTGATGTTTATGACAGACCTTTGCATCTCTCTGATACAAGTCTTCCTCCTTCTCACCCTTACTACAACTCACTATGTAAAGTTTGATTAAGACCCCATTTGCCCATGCATGCCTGTCCTAGTTTCGGAGTTAGAACAATATTGCTTTGAGTTGACTTCCATTTGATCACCCATTAAAATAATCGTGACATAAAACTGATGGGCGTTGGGCTCTGTTCCTGCTGCAATCCAGAAGTGACTTATGACGCTAACATTTCTGGCGCCGCTGCCGGGGACGAAGTTGAAGATTTTCCCTGGGCAGAACGACATTGAGCCTCTGATTCTGAAGGTGCATCAGACATCAGAGCCCTTCAAGATTGCTATTGTGCACCTGGAGACTCCACTGTGGCGACCCTAAGGTTTTCGCTTCACTATTTCAGCTGTGGCTATTGTTAGCACACCTGAAAGCTGACCCTAAGGAGCTTTCTCGAGAAGGTTTCAACAGCTTCTTTCTCAGCTTGAGAAGCTTCCTGGGGTAACAACAACGTTAGGATATGGCCTTTGATGGTGAACAAGGGCCAGACACATTCGAAGTTGTAAATCGTTCACCTGACGACTCCATGATTCAAGGATCAATCAACGACTCCACTGGTTCGATATGGAGAAAATCTTAGCTCAAAGGTTTGCTTTCTGTGACTTTTCCCAGATAGTTGGTTTTCCTAATGCACTTCTTGATAGAGACCAATGGGAAAATTTCCTCCCTGAATTTCACGCAACAATTTCGGAGGTACCAGCTGAGCATTTAATGGAATTTCATGAGGTTATTCATCGACTTAATATCATGCATGAAGATGTCAAAATTAAGCTCTTCAGGTATTCATTGAAGGGAGATTCTCTTGAATGGTGTCGGTCTCTTCCCGCTGCAAGCATCCGCTCTTTAACAGGTTTTCATATGGCTTTCAATTCATTTTGTAAAGATTATTTTCGATCTGATTGTTTGTATGAAAACTGTTGTGAGTAGTTTTCTTTGCTTCATGAAGCCTCTGCTGTCCCTGAAGACCAGGTCCATGATGAAGCTTTTACTGTGGAGGAAAGCATTTGCCAGGAAAATATAGAGGATGATATTAATTGTGTTAGCCCTAGAACGGAAGCATATGACATCGTATCAGATGCCTTTGTTCTTTTAGATGTTCATAACGATCAACATGCCTCTTGTAGAAATTGTGAGTTTATGGAGCAAATGTGGTCTATAGTAGATGGCTCACCTAGGTGTCGGGTTGAAGAAGATGTTCCTAGCAGCCCTGCTTATGACGACAAAGATCTCCCTGTTTTTAAAGAAGGGATGGTTGTGGAGGAGGATTTTTCTCTTTTCCTTCAAGGGGTTTCTCACGATATATTTTTTCCTAGGAATAAAGAGAAAAAGATTATGTATGAGCAGCCAGAACCAGCAGGTCCCACTATCCCTAAGATGGAAAATTTTGACGGGATCACTATTCTGGAGGAGGATCATATCAATGAAGGACAACCCACTTTTGATGTATATTATAGTGATGATGAGAAACAAGCTTATCCTACATTTGATCACTATAGAGATACTGAAGAGCCAGTCAGCAAGCAGAACCACCCCATGGTCCCTATTTATGATGAATACGAATCGGACCTGGGGGAGAGCCAAGAAGAAGAGCAGAAAGAACCAGTGGAACAGGTGACTTCCTGCCTGGAGCCCGCCCATTCACCTATGCAGACTCATGAAGTTCAGCCCTGTAGGAGTAGCTGTGGAGCAGAGCAGGCCTGCTGCTACCCTTTTCACAGGGTTTGCCACTCATTCTATGATCTTGTCAGTGAGTACATGGAGTGGCATGTCATTTATGCCTTGGAGCCGCCCTATTCCATATCAACTTCAGCATGTGAGGAGAAGTTTAATAGTGTAGCCATTCTGTTGTCACGGTTGCACCATCTGCTGGTGATCATCGACATAAAGAAAGAGCTTCCCTTCAGGAAGTTACTTGATTTTCTATGGTGGAAGTCTGTTTTCACCTAGCCCCATGTAAAGTGTTTTATTAGTTTAGGATTGTATATAAATAAGCTCCTTTGAGCATGTATCTTTATTTTGTTTCTTTTATTTTTCGGCCTGTATTTTCAGCAGTGGGATTTTTTGAGCCTGACTCCATAGCCCAACAGCAAGGCACTGAAGCTGCGGAATGAGTTCTTAGAGAATCACAGGGATGACTCTATCCCTCATGGAGCCTAATGTTAGCAACAATTCTTGTCTTGGGCCCGAGAGCATCCAGAGCTGCAGGTTGCACAAAGAACGCCCAAGCGTAGCACGTAAAGGCCCATTTCAGGCTAAAAATCAAGTGAGCGGGCAAAATTACGTTGTCAACGGCCCGGTTTCATCTATAAAAGCAGATCGACGGTCAGTGGGAAATAGCGGTTAACGAAGTTGCGTCGAGGTTAGCGCAATGGATAGCGCCCATATTATGTGCAGGGAAAGATAGCAACCGTCCATCGAGAAGACGCGTGGCGCGGGATCTAGTCGCGTCGACGTTTCGACATTCGGGGATTCGAAGGGTGAAGGTTCCTTGTTGTCCTATGTCTCGAAACCCCGAACCCCGAAAGCACCAAAGGCACCCAAAGTCGGGCCCGCAGTATTATGGGGAAATCTCAGCCGTCCACTCATAGGAGACACCTGGAGCGTGAGTAGGTTCCTCGCCGTTTCTCCCATCATGATTCCAAGGCTCAAGGTACAAAATCATCGGGAGATTTCAGAATTGTCAGATCTAGAGGGATGCGTGGCGCCAGATTAAGCCGTCTTGGCATTTTGCTCATCGCAATTTCAAGAAGAAGGGATCAGCCCCTTCCTATTCGTGAACACCAAAAGTGCCTTTGAGAGTAAACATAGGGTCACAGCCTGTGGTCACTAGGGAAAGAAAGAGTTGCGCAAAAGGGGTCAAAGTCTTCGGGTTTCAGTCACAGAGAGGCCCGTCACGACCTCCAGTTGCCATCGGGCTTGACCTCGATCTTGGTCTGCGCTTGGAGTAAATGAAGGCAAGAAGGGGTGGTTGAAACCTCTCCTCATTCATTAAGTGTGAGGTATGGAGGGTCTGGCAAGCGGTCTGCTCGAGGGGATCCTGTGTACCTATTTTTCCAGAGAAGTCATGCTAAATTCTCAACTAGCCGGAGGAGGTCTGCACACGCTAGCTCAGTTTTTAATGGTTCAGCTACTCCCCTTACAGGAGCCATGCGTAGTTAAAGTGGCGTTTGAAGAAGGATATCAGTATGAGTTTGACTGAAGGGACACCAAGCCTTGGGTGACTGGGCACGCCTCTGTTAGGCGAATTTCTCTGAGTATATAAACTCAGTCTTTGTATTTTGTAAAGTATCGATGGTAGAGCAAAGCTCCCGACTGTAAAGTTTTAATAGAGATTATAGCTTTCTGGTTATGCATCTATATGTGAGATTTATTGTTTTATGACAGGCAGTCTTTCTTACTCCATCTAATTTTCATCTCATGCCGAGATATTTTGTGAACGACTGATTCGTGTGAATTATTGCGATCATGCTATGATAAAGGATTTATTGTTGCATTGTTGTATTCTCCGATGTTTAGCATTTGAATGTAAGAAGATCTTGCATTTAGATGCCTTCTCCTACAGTCTGTTAGAAACCTAATGTTTATGATAGACCTTTGCATCTCTCTGATACAAGTCTTCCTCCTTCTCACCCTTACTACAACTCAATGTCTGAAGTTTGATTAAGACCCCATTTCCCATGCATGCCTAGCCTAGTTTCATAGTTAGAACAATATTTCTTTGAGTTGACTTCCATTCGATCACCCATTAAAATAATCGTGACATAAAACTGTTGGGCATCGGGCTCTGCTCCTGCTGCAATCCAGGAGTGACTTCTGACGCTAATAGAAATGATAGATTTCCACACTGTGTAATATATGCAGCTTGCAGACCCTTTCTAAAAAGAAACCTTGCAGAGGAGGAAAGAAGTAGTTTTTCTCAAGAAAAAAGTTATGTTAGGAGCTTGAACACATGTTTGTGAAATTATTACTAGGGTGACCAAAAATATGTATAACAATATCGGAGACACTCACACGACCATCAACAATATATTTGATTTTTTCTTGCTTTCATAGCTTAGAAGATAGTTTCTTTCTTTCATAGATTAGGAGATATTTTCCTTGCTTTTGTAAGATATATATTGTTCTTTCTTTGGTATATTAAAGAGTAGTTTTCTTATCATAGATTAAAGATTAGTTGTTAATTCCTCTTTCTTTCAATTTGGTAGATTTCCTTTCCTAAATTAGAAATAGTTGTGAAGTTTGATTCTAGAATAGAGTTTACTTGCCTCTTAGCTTAGTTAGTTTCTTATTGAGTAATCTTAATTAGTTTACTTGCTATAGAAGTTTTCCTAGGTTAGTTAGTTTTTTACTTGCTTTAATAGGTTAGTTGCTTACTTGTCTATTCTTGCTTTGATAGTGCAGTTGCTTGTTTATTTACTTTCTTTCACATGATGGTTGTTTATTGAATTTGAATAGGTTAGTTAAAGTAGTTTGTTGTTTCTATTTGCTTATTAGATGAATAATTTTATTTTTCTTATTGTCATGATTGAACTAGTTTTCTTTAAGTA
Source organism: Picea engelmannii (assembly GCA_009831015.1). NCBI lineage: Eukaryota > Viridiplantae > Streptophyta > Pinopsida > Pinales > Pinaceae > Picea > Picea engelmannii. Next base: position 653,475 of record ML779699.1, on the reverse strand, counting down.
GGGTTTTTCATTTGATTTCTTAGGACTATCCATCGATCCCTTGTCCAAAGGTTACCTAGGTTTCATAGTTTGAGTTTCTTAGTAGAGTTTGGGTATTAGTAGTATTTGCTTGCATATATTAGACTTTAGATAGCCACTTCCTTAAGTTAGACTATACTACTACCAGCCCTTCTACCTTGGCATATATTTTGCTAAAATTCTAGGTTTACTTACCTCGAGTTGACAATTTAATTGAGGGTTTTTAGTGTGTTTTTAGTGCATATAGAACACCCATCATTTTTAGTGCCATTGCCGGGGAGTTGTCTCAAGGTAGGAATTAGATCATTTCTAAACCTTAGCATTAGTTTGGTGGTAGGGTAACTTTAAGATGAGAGGTAAGAACCTATGCATCTGCTATAGCAGGTTCCCCCAAACCCAATGTTAGTTTTTCTTTTTGTTTTTGTTTGATTTCATGAACAGACCTAGGGACCGAAAAGGTATATACATCAGACCTTTCAACCAAGGTTACTTCCGACATTTTTGGGGGAAGGAACGTTCCACTCATAAGTTTCGTAGAACGATACTGAAAAACAGGAGCTCGCTCAACCCAAAGAGATAAAGTAGTCTCTGAAGAGACTGAGAAAGGGAGCACTATAGAACATAAAATTGAAGCATCAATAATAGTGGGACAGAAGGCAAGGCCACTCAAGCCTTCTATAGAACCAAACAATACAACCTTTGTTTTCTTACCACCATCAAGAGATCCTAACTTTGTGGACATCATCTTTGTGTGAACCAAGTTTTATCAAATGGAAAGATGAATTCATAAGAAACCATTACATGAGGGAACTTTCTCAAATCCTAGCAGCAGTTGGGATTTCTTATTTTCAGGAAGAACGCATCTTGACAATAGCCAAGAACTTGTCTACCTCTCCGAAAATATTAGAAGAATCAAAGTCCTATGAGCTAAAAAATGATTTTCCTTGTCAAAATGCGAAGGAAGCTGAAAAATTATGGACTACATCCAGTGGAGAGAAATCATTAAGACCTAAGATTGAGGATTTCTCAACACCCATCTCAACAGATCCTTTATGTACTTCAGAAATCAATCATCTATAAGAAAAGGATCTGCATAACATGATGAAGGGGAGCATAGAAATTACTGTTGATGAACATCAAGATTACATTGAAATTTGGTTTCAAGAGGTCATCAGACCACAATACTATTCTCTTCTTCAGCACCTTCTGATGCCAAAACAAGTAGGTTGGTTGGTTCTTCATATCCAGGTAATCATTGCGGTAAATTTTTCATTTATGGATATGAGTATGTTTCTTATCTTGCTCCGCACATGGTTACATTGGAAGAGTTCTTACACTTGAATAAATATTTTCCCTTTCTTTTTAGGTAGGGTAGGATAGTAAATAAAAGTTGCATGTTGTTAGTTTAGCTTAAAGTCTAATGCAACCTCATTTTATATTTTATTTTAATAAAATAACTATGAGATACATGTTCCTATGACTTGATCTCATTGATCTCATTATTTTATTATATTTTAGAGTGTGGTTTTTGCAAACAGTTTTAGAGATCTCTATAGGTGTTTATATCACCAAGGGTAGACAATTCCAAGGAAATATAAAATAAGTATTTTTTTCAAAAACATTGTTATATTTGAACCTTTTTGTCTGCTAAGCATCAAATGAATAATCACTTGTTGTAATTAGCCATATATTTGTAAAGACTTTCATCTTCTTTTTCTAAAGGAATCTTAAATAACAGTTGCTCTTGAACCTTCACCACTATATAAGGAAGTGACACTGTAACCATCAAGCTTTGTAACACCCTACCAAGATGTTAAACGATTAATCTTTCATTTTATACATATACAATAACCTCTCATCATGCTCACACCTCTCCATCCTCCCCTCCTCTCTACTTCTTCTCCCTATTTATCAAGTTTCCATACACACTTCCCCAAGTCTCCTCAACTACCCTCATTATTATCCATCAACCTCCCTTATCTAGATATTTTGGGAAAATATTAAAATAAAACT
>ML779699.1:609016-625319 GCA_009831015.1 Picea engelmannii | reverse complement strand
ACCTGATGCAATGAGTGCTAAGTGGACTATTCAAATCATGAGAATTATTGGTCAGTTGCGACTAATACTCATGAATATGGGTCATATATTAATGACTTACACTATGCAGTTAATCCCGAAAATAATATCTAATATCTTGCACTACGGAAGCCCCTATATGCTTAAATCATATTAGTCAATAGAAATTTGTCAATATACCCCTTTACATGGTTTTGTGTGTTTTAATTATTTATTTATTTTTTTAACTAATAACACATTTTTGTTATTTTATCATAAGTAAAAATCAATAAATACTTTTGAACCATTCTCTAAAATCAACTTAATTTAATTAGAAAATATAAATATCATTTAAATTATGAAAATAATATGAAAACTAAATAACCATTTATCTTAATTAAACCACGTAATAAAATATTACAAATAAATAATAATAAAAATATAAAAATAAGTAAAAATAAAAATAAAAAAAAAATAAAAGAAGATAAAATAAATGATATATACATATTATTTTAATATGCTATATATATACAAACCTTGTAAAGAAATATGAGAAGTTACCATATACAATTAACTTTATGATCTCATCAAATTTAAGAAGACTCAATACTCAACATTCAACTCTCATTTAAAATGGTCAGAATAAAAATACATCTTAAGACGTGACCTCAAATTGCTCTTTACCCAATGAAACTCCACAAGTAAACATTAAACTCCTTTCAATAGATTAATAAACCTGGAATTTAAATGACTCATTGAGAATAGATGCATGTTATCGACAATCTAACCAGAATTAAAATCTAATATAAAACCCATGAAATACTTATTAATGATGGGAGGATATCTACGTCCAACTACTACACATAATAAAATCATATATACATATAATACAATATATATATATATAATATCTATGTACTATCTATCTATTTTACATTACCATTATTCCATATATATATATATAATTTTTACACATTTAGTTTAAATTGTAATAAAATTAATTAAAATCATTTTTTTTTATATTATAATTTCTAATTATTCGTTTATAAAATTATCTACACAAAATAAAATTGAATAAATAGCATCTACAATGATTAATAGAGATCCAGATCTCAACTACCCATATATTTATGCAATCCGAAGGTCTGAATCTATTTATATCTACTTTATGGCTACTCGCCAACATCTTAAGTGCAATTCAACCAACTATGAGTTGTAACAGTGGAATCTTTATTTATTTACAATGGAACAGGGTACGTTTCTGGAAATGGAGCACAGTCAGTAAAGAGAACATTTAACCGTGTACTTGATTAGGTGAAATTGGGCAGAGAAACGAGTATCCCAAGACGACATCATGATAGGTAGGTTAGTCATTAAAGAGGATAGGGATGTGTCGACAACATTTATAAGGAGGTTATTTGTGTGGCCAGAATTTTGCCTCTTTCAATGATTGTTGTGTTGTTGGTGGAATGGTTAGATGACTCGCTCCAGACTCCAAACTGCAATCCATTTTAGATTTTGTGCCAAAAATATGCATGCTCACACAAAATGCGAGCAACATTGGGATCTTCGTCCTGAATTTCATCTGCATCCTTGAGAATGGCATCGATGTTGACAGCGTTCAAGGATGGCATCAATGTTGGCACAATAATCTTTCGGTTCATTTCATCAGTTCTGGTTCGTGACTCTTGCAACGGTCTTATCTCGAAACTTGACATTTATTTTTTTAAAGCCCGATTGTCATTGTTGGAGGCTTGGAAGCTTTCATTTTGTTCATGTTGGGTTCATCTGGGCAAGCAACAGAATTGGTGTCAAAGGATATGCTGAGTGGTTCCGTTGGTTGATTGACTACGAATTCTTTAACAATTATTACATGTCTACAACTACAGCGGTAGCCCATAGCATGGTCACGACTAGACTAATCTCATACCTCGATGTATGGCAGGCTGCTTAATCGTTGATCTTTCGAAAACATTTTTTTTTTAATGCCACGACTTCCACGGTCGGGAACTCAAATTCTCTTACGGTTACAACAGGCGGAGCGGCTGATAAATTCTCATGGATTTCTATCTACATTGGGGAAGAATAGGAATTTAGAGCTTCAAATATGGAACAATGAAAGAACATTAAAGCCTATCAAGGTTGTGGGCTTGATCCCTTCCAAGAAATCCCTAAGGATTTACATAATCGATAATTCTGGGTTTTACAGAATAGAATCCACACTGGCTTATAATAATACTATAGAAAATATGGATATAAGTGGAAATCGTATCAATTCTGAATGTGATGAAAAATTCGTAAAAGTCCTTGGGAAAAACGCGACTAGTTTTTATTTTGAGTGGAGTGGTGATAATTGAAAACATTCTTCAGAATCAAAATGATATTACATATCAAGCTTGGGGATTTCTTATTCTTCTCTATGTGCTTGTACAAGTATCCAGAGTTATAGTTGTAGTTGTAATATATCCAGGACTACGATATTTTGGCTATGGTTTAATCTAGAGAGAGGTAATTATTCTTATATGGTTGGGATTGCGGGGCGTTGTTGCTTTGTCTTTATCACTAATACTAAATCATGAGAGCGATACCTTAGGCATTCCTCAATTCACACAGAAAACTAGAGCTTTGTTCGTTTTCTTCACTGGTGGAGTAGTTTTCCTCAATCTTTTTGTGAATGGATCGAAAGCTCAATTTTTGTTACACTCCCTAGACATTGATGAAACATCTGAATAAAAAATGCTGATCATTGTGATAGGTGGTGGAGTAAACATATGACTATCCTCTACAACAGACACGTATAACATTCATGTATAGGAGGAGCATTTATGCAGTCCTCCGATATTCCTCCAAATATGACCATTTATATCAACAATATCAATGAGAAAACCAATTTAGATGAGCTCAAAAAGTCTATGTATGTAGTTTTCTCTCAATTTGGAAAAACTGTACATGTTATTGCCCTCAAAACTCTGAAGCATCGAGGTCAGGCATGGCTTATTTTTTTTTGTAAGAAGTCTTTGCTACTACTAATGCACTCCGACAAATGAAAGGCTTTCCCTTATATGATAAATCAATGGGAATAAAGTATGCTAAGACAAATTTAGATGCCATTGCAAAGGTTGATGGAACTTATGTCCCTAGGGAAAAATGAAGGAGACAAGATGCAAGAGATGAAAGGAAGCGCAGGGAACAACATCATGAAACTCAACAACCTGGGGTGATTCCTAATGCAACATACACATCTAGCTATGGTGCACTAGTTCTAATTTAGAGCTTATGTAAAACCAAGAATGAAAATATGGCTAAGTTGTGTGCAGAGGCAGTGCAGCTCAAAACAAAATTTAAGAAGTTCTACCTCAGACATATTGACAGGGTTGATATCAATTGTCTTTTCACATTTTAAATAACAAGAATTCAATTATGATGATGATGCTCTAGTGAATGCTACTATTAAGATTCCAAATGGTGAATGGCTTTCACGTAAAGTTGGTGCCATGGGATGTAGTGCATAACAAACTAGCTATATAGATTGTTCGTTGGAATTTGATGAGTTTTGTGTGGCTTCACTAAACTCTCAGAGTTAAAAGTTTGTACAGACAACATGATGTCTCAACATGGGTTCCAGACTTCGATTTTATCAATAACAACTGAAGAAGAAACAAAATTTTGTGCAGACAATACGTGATGTATTTACATGGATGCCAGATTTGGATTTTATCAATAACCACTCCAGCAGCAACATATCCAGTATAGATAGACTTAAGAAAATATTCATTCGCATCGGGAAGTTACAGTTTTGTGAACTAGCGACTGTTCTGGTGATTGAGTTATGTTGTGGATCTGTTTGACAAAGAGATTTCCACTATCTAGTCACTGTCTGTTGTTTTCTTCCATTTTTTTTTTTTTTCATCAAACCAAAACTCTCCCAGATCAATCATCAAGAGAAATCAAGAGAATCTATGATAAGTGATGGATTCTGAGTTAATCTTTACTTTTTGAGTCAATTTGTACTCTTCTTCATGGAGTTGAGGTATAGAGGTGGCATGCCATGTAACAACCCAAATTGGGTTGCATATTTAAAAAGATAAAATCTCAGTGTTGTGGGTGGTCAAGCCCAAGTTTCAGTTTTGAAACTGGGCTCTGATACCATATGTAACACCCTACCAAGATGTTAAACAATTAATCTTTCATTTTATACATATACAATAACAAGTTTGCTTTAACATAATTTCATTTCATTTACACATTTTTTCTACCTTTGCTCAACGATAAATCTAAATAGCATGATGAAATAAGTAATAGGTTAACTCTAATATTTGCAACTTAAAACAAAAGTATATACAAAATATAGACAACAAATACCACTGAAAAATACCTCTTCCTTAGTTTGTCGAAGCTCATCCATTGTAGTGTAGTCCTAGGTGCTTCCAAGCATTCTTTTCCTGCTTTCCCAGAGTGAAACAATGGAATCCTCCCTACCAAATAGGAGCCTAGATGGCTTCCTAGCTCCAAGAAACCTTTCAGTTTCTTGGCCCTCCGTGCCCATGACTCCAAGAACAACAAAGCACAAATGCTCAAGAAAACTATCACAAGAATTAATCTTCCAAGAATTTCACAACCTCTCATCATGCTCAAACCTCTCCATCCTCCCCTCCTCTCTACTTCTTCTCCCTATTTATCAAGTTTCCATACACACTTCCCCAATTCTCCTCAACCACCCTCATTATTATCCATCAACGTCCCTTATCTAGATATTTTGGGAAAATATTAAAATAAAACTAAATATAAATGACTTGCATTAAACAATAATAAATAAAATAAAAAGTTTGTATTCTCATGCTAGCTAATAAATGTTATTTGATAATTTCCCCCAAAATGTACATAACACCCCACCATGTTCATTTAATTCATCACACCCACCATCTATCAAAGTCAAGAAGGTATTTAATGCTTTTAGATATTTGTATGCAATATAATTTACATATTCAATAAACATTCAATTAAATAGTTAATAATTTACTTTAATAATTAATACATTAATTACTTATACTAGTGTACATGGGTAGGGTATGTGTGCATAGCTAGCGGACACATGTCTCATGCATGTACTAATGATAAACAAACATTGCCTCTAGTGCATAGTTTCTATATGATCACCAAGACATGTAGGACAACAGATCAAGTAATGCATCATTTAATAATCTTAACGAACTAAATTATACTAATTCATCAATAACTCATTGTCACACTTAAAATATCATTAGGAAATCAAAGTGGGTTTTAAACATGGTAGGAACCAAGTGAGTAAAAAATAGTGGCATCTCTAATCCCCAATCAGTATTCTCAACTAACATCGAAGCATCCTTCCCTCCTAACCTACTTCCATCTTCCATCCTATCCTTTCCTCTGTTGGACTAAGATGGAGCGTCAACTATATTGACCTAACTCCAGATAGAACCAGTAAGCAGAAGTGTCATACATCTCGACCAAGCTTCCCCAACAGGAAACTAGCAGTCGTCATCACACATCTAGGGAAGCATGACTTCACACAACCCTCCCATGACTCTAGGTTTTGGAGGATAAACGGTGGGAAATACCTCCACCCCTCCTCATAGAACTAGGGTCAACACCCTACATCAAGACATACTATGAACTATTGTTCTTAGAGTCACATCATCAAACATCCACTCTAGGTAAGTTGTGCATCCTGTCAAAACCACACTTACCATAGATCATAGTAATATTTCGAATCATAAATTAAATAGTAAGTACAACTTATATCATACAATATCTTCTTGATGTCTACGACACCCCAATTACCTCAATACTATAGTCATTTGGTTATCACATAGCTCATCATCCTGTAGGTTAGTTCACCAATAACACATATTGATGCAGATACATCACAAATTTATATAAGAATCCATATTTTCATTGACGCTCAATTAAGAAATGTATTCCTATTCACATCATGCATTGCATCTATTATACATTCATAACATAACTTGAATTGGTATACATGTACCGAACTTACCCATTTTAATTTTCATGTTTAAATAATCAAATAACTATATTTGTCATGAGCATATATCATGTAACATACAAATAGGTATAGAGGTACACATCTCAATGTCTAACAAAGTCTAACTGACTCCAAACAAATGCTAAACTTTGAATTATTAAGACTAGTAAACAACAATGTTCTAACTACCTAAGGTCAAAATATGGGGTGTTCCAGGCTTAGAGGTCTCTCGTATAGTTTCTCCAAGAATCCTGAGTAAGTGAGTAAAGTATATTTATTAAAGAGTAACAAGGAGGTATGATTAGCGGTTAGTCATGGAAACATCACAATAAATTACAAAAGAAGAAAGTGAGTTGAGCCTAGAGATACCTTTTTGCTCTTTCTCAATGGTACCATCCACTACACACTAAATATCTTGATTATATCATATATTTAGATAGTCCACATACGCTTAAGTACCCCTTACATAAGGACAATCACTAAGGAATATAACGAAAATTCATCCTCTAACATAATTACCATCCTAATTGAAAAAAGAAAGAAAATTTTCTTTTAAGAGTTGTCCCCCCATCTTCTTGCATAAAACAATCTTATACTAAAATATTAAAAGATGGAGGGCTAGAATCTGAGGGTGTAAGAGGCTAACCCATCGGGATACTGAGCAGGTTTGGTGGCAATAGGTACTGGCCTATGGTATGACTAGGTAAACCTGTTGGAGTACTGAATAGGCTTGCTGGCAGCGGGGCATTCTACCTAGCGAGGATGATAATATGACACAAAATAAATAATAAATTTAAACTTGTCCTGATGTACGACATTACTTATAGACAACGCTGACACAAAGTATGTGTGGTTTAGCTAAGGTTAATGAACTCCATAAATTTTCCATTGCGAACTAACTTTGAGACTATCTTGAAACTCTCTCACCTACCTCTTCTTATCTATATATAGGATCTCTTATCCTATAGGTGGGGCCATCTTCTAACTGTCTCGTCAGACCAATCTATGAAATTTATCTCAACACTTAACAAGATGTAAATCTTCGGCTATTAGGAGAGTTGATTGGTTTCCTATATTTTTTATTCTAAGGTGTCACAATACTTAGGTGTGGGGGAGGGGTTCATAAGTTGACAAATGATAACATTTCCTAGAAGAAGTAAATCTTTGTAAATATTTATTTGTGTTGTTTTCATAATACAGGCTATTATATCAACAGTTATTTTATTTTTGAAATGCTAATTCCCTGTGTGTTATAAATTGTTGTACATCTCCTTAACAAGCCACTTAATTGGTTTATTATCATTATAGACTATTCATTACAGAGTTATGATTACATGCCTTATAAAATGCGAGATAGAGGAACGGATTGTGTGAGCATGATGGAAAAACAAATAATAATGGAACACTCTTAGCTTCCCTTTGCTCCTATTCATTGTATTCGTGATCTTTGAGGAATCAATTGCCTCAGCCACAAAGCTCCCAAGATTTGGAGACTCTTGGTTTAAACACAACCAGTTTCCAAGAGCAAGCTATAACAGGGTTTTCAAACCCAAATTTCAGAACATCTCTGGAGCTAAGGGATACTCCCAAGAGTGGATAAAAGAGGAGCTAATCTAAACCCCCTTTCAACATAGTAAATACCTATTTCTAATTCATGGAATGAGGATGTGCCATATCTTTGGTCTGGGGGGAGTTTCCTGAGCTAAAAAAAACACTAAGAACTGCCCATTTGTATAGCAAAACCCATGAGAAGAGGAAGTAGGATTTCTGTCAAAATTATATCATACCATCTTTTTACAATGTCTTAGGATATTATATCAACGGTTTTGTTTATTGGTATGCTAAATTATATTCTGCTGACATCATTGTGTGTGTTATAAGCTTACTATGCATTTTTATGTTTATTCTATAGAAGACTTTGTACACTTAACTGGTTCTTTGTGACAATTACAAATCAATAATACATTGTTAAACTCACTACAGATCTGTGTTACAAACCTATGAACAAAGGAAAAAGGTTAAGTGGATCTGTATTGGGCTAGGTATTTAGTTCAGTCTAGCTTTTATTTGGAGTTTTTTGGATGAGAATCTAGGTCAAGGGAGCTAGGCCAGGGTTTCCAAAAGATGAGTTGCAAAGATAGAATGGGGCAAGGTAGGTATACTCAATAGAATGTAGTATTTGTCATTGCGTATAGGATAGATGCGGAAATTTCAACATGGTAATGATATCATGAATCTATTCATAAGAAGAAGGTGTAACACAACATGACATTTTCATCCAAAACAATGCAAATAACTTTGAAACAATCATAGGAAAGAATGGAGGTGGAAAAAAATTGTAGCAGAAGAGAAACAAGTTTTGGAGGCCTTCCTCGATGATTTATTTAATGAAAAAGTTATGAATGGAAATATGAATATTTCCTCTAAACTCTGGAGTCACTAATACAAGCAAAAATCTACATATAACTCCTTTACAATTGATTTGAAAACAAACCGCCCAAAAGCGCAACAATTGTGACAGAAGCGCAATAGAAAAATAGGGGTCAACGATGGGGCCATAACTTTTTAACCATAACACATTTTACAAAACTATGAGATTTTTTTGTAGATAAGTTTGTTATTAAGATAAACCTCTCTCAGTGTTGTTAAATTCATTACCATGTTCTTGGAATATGTTCCACAAACGAATGACTAAAACAGGAAATTAAATTAGAGAATTTAATTTTCTGAGATGGGCCTCCAAGAAAGTTGAATATATCCCACTATATGCTACCTGTGTAAATACTGAAGGAGTTTATTATTATTTGGTATGTCATTATAAAAAACCTCCTTTGGTTTTCCAAAATTCATCTTTATTTGGTCAAAAACCTATTTTGAAAATAATGAGTAAAACAGGAAATTAAATTGGAAAAATTTATTTTCTGAAATAGGTCTCCAAGAAAGTTGAATATCTCCCAATATATGATACCTGTGTAAACAATGAAATAGGTTATTTTGATTTGGTATTTCATTAGAAATAAACTCCTTTGGTTTTCCAAAATTCATCTTCATGTGGTCAAAAACATCTTTTTAAAAGCATGATAAAAAACAGAGTCAAAAGCGCAACGTGGTCTTGTAGAACACTTTTTGTGACTTTTTCTTGATCCATCTTCTGATGTATTAGTTCCTGGCCATGTGTCTCTGAAGCTCCATGTCCATGTTGGCCTTTTTCAGGAGCATCTCCAGGTGTTCATTGACTCTTCCAAGACAATACTCTCTGTCCTTTTCAAATCTTGCCGCAATGGCGCCTTCAATGTCTTGTTGACATAGTGAAGGTAGATACTCTATTTTTTAAGATTTCCATTTTTGATTGTTAGCCCACTTTCAGTTCAATAAACAATTGACTTTTCCCTTCTAATTTTTAAAGATATTGGATAATATTTTCTCTCAAGTGAGGAATAATGTAACCAACCCCCACAACAACCTCTTTCACCATGGCCTTATCAAACTCCTTGTTTTAGTTGAATTGGAAAAGAAGGGGAAAACTTGGGATGCATTCATTTATCAATTTGCAAATCCTCACTTGACAATCAAGACTGGAGAAAAGACACTTGGTCAAAGGACTATTTCTCCATCCAAAACTCACTCTCCGAAAACCCCAAACCCTCTTGTACAAGCCATTTCTTTACCAGAACAATTCAAAAAGCTTGTTGACACCCCTGCATCCTTATCGGGCAAAAATACAAAGAGTGAAGAGAAAATAAAGTATATTGTTAATCCCCCGATGCCTTCAATATCTCTTGATCCTACACCCAAGAAGCTACAAGAAGTGTTTCAACAAGACTTTCCTACAGTTCCCACCAATAGGAGAGGAGCCAATAGATTTAATAGAGGACCCTTTCGAAAGAGTACCCGGAGCACAAGAGGAAAACTATATGTAAAACCCTTGAATACTTCGGACCCTATCCAAGTATCTTATGACATCGAGAGTCCTATTAAAATACTTAGGGAAGTATCTCCAGATAAATTAGAGGCTCAAATAAAGGAAAAATAAGAACCTACCTCTCCTTATCAACCCCCTATTACTCCTACTTCACCAATGCCTACCCCGGATCCTAAGAATGATAGACTGTCCACATCTTTCAAAGGGTATAAGCCTTCCTCCAAGATCACTGATTCTGCCCCAACTATTTAGAGGCTACAAAAATAAAATTTTCAGCTACTACAACATTTGGAAGGAAGGAATACATTGGACACACATCTTCACCATGATAATGTAGTCCTCCAAGCAAAGGTAAATTCGCTTCAATGATTGGTTGATGAGATGAACACATCCAACCGCAGCCTTAGAGCACAACTAAAGCAACACAAGAAGCATAAGGCAAGGTCTTCACAACAAGAAGGAGAAGCTTCTAAAGCTGATCCTCCTCAGCAAGCTTAGTCATGAGGGATAATTTATTTTTGTTTGCAATGGGACCTGCAAAATCTTAGGTGTGGGGGTAATGTTGGGCCCGTGATATGATCAATTTTATGACAGTAATTAGATACTTTTGTCGAATGTAAAGATGCGTTTTTCATGTTTTGAAGAAGATTTCGAAGATTTTTTGTGTCAAATCACTATGATCCACACCAAGTATGCATAATTCATCTTTTACAATGGTTTTGAGTTTGAATTAGTATGTTTTTATGTTTCCAGGCATCTAATTCACATTTCTTGGTGTCACAGGGAAAAATCGCAGCTTGTTTGTGCTTCTGGTACTCAATCCGACACTCCATCTGGTACTTAGTCTAGTACTCCATCCAACACTCCATCCTGCACAAAAATGATGGGTGATTTGGCGGTTATGGTATTGGCGGCCAATGATGGGTGAATCAGGGACATGGGTTTTTCTCATGCTCATCCCCTCCAGCTATTGAACTCTTGACAACTTGATTTTGGATTGTTATGGTGGGAGATTATTGGCTCGCTCTATTTTGGCAGTTAGGGCATTTTAAATGCAATTTACTATTTTTAGTAACAAATTTTGTTTATTTTCAATAAATAATAAAAATATATGATAAAAAAATTAAAACAATAAATGATATAGATATAAACTTGTTATAAATATTGAATAATGAATGGTCATATCTACACTTACCCTTGTCTCAAGTTATCAATGGTCATTGTGACACCAAACATCTCATCGAATACATAAAATAAAATAAAAATCTTCCATCATAAATATATATTTTTTATTTTCAAATAATATAATAAACCCCTTAAAAAGATATAAGAGTGTTTATATAAAGTTCTAATCTATTGGGATTTGACATTTTTTAAATATTTTTAATTATTAAAAAGTTATAACAATGTTTATATAAATTTCTAATCTATTGGGATTTGACATTTTCTAAAGATTTTTAATTACACTAAGTCATTGGGGGTTTGACATATTGGGCTCTCTCATTAAGTTCATCATGTCATGTCAATGATGTAGGCCCAATGAATTCGATGTAGGCCCAATGAATTCTATAGATTTGGGAAAAAATAGAGGATGAGGACGAAAAATTAATCAAGTAATGAGAGATCAACCTATCATAAATGTATTTCATAATTTTGGTTTGCTAAAATTATATAAATGATCCAATGTGTAGAGTAACTTCAACCTTGTGCAAATATTGGTGGTAATGAGTCATCTGGATAAAAAGACCTTCCTCATTGATGACGAGGTCTTGCACACATATGTGTATGACATGCATTTCCTTATTGTATTGTCTCATCGAGGACATTAGGTGATACTAAAAGGGAGAGGTCAAGGAGGGGCCACTGAGAGTGTTTTTCAGTTACATAGATATCTAATATGAGAGAGGAATATAGAAGAATGATAATTAGGTTCCCATAGAAATTGTAGCACGCATCATTATTAACACCATTTGTTTTACCATTACTAACATCATTGGTTCTCTAGGATGACACCTAGCTTCTCATGTCATAATGCACTATGGAGTGTATATTCTCATTCTCATTGTCTATGACTAGTGCTCCAATCTTCTTTCCAATAGGAATATCATCTTCATGCCAACATAAATAGCAATTTAACTAAGTGCACAATTGGTCATCGAAAATACTTTGGCTATAGAAACATATTATCTTCATTCCTTTCTCAGAGTCTACCATTGATCCACCCTCATCTATCAATGAGTCTTTTGGGATTAAGAGATCTTAGGATGTAGTAGTGGACATATATCTTAATTTTTTTTTGTTTTTTGTTTTTATAGGTATACAAAAAAATTTAGTGTGATTTGAATGCCAACTTTGTCTAATGATGTAGAAGTGGGAATAATCCATCTAGGTGGTTTCCTAAGAAACCAACACTAACTATGACAAGAGGAGGAGCCCTAATACTAGGGATCTTCAAAAAATTCTATTGGACATATTGACCCTATGATGCAAGATTCATACACATAGAGGTGGAGTGTAATGTCAATGGTTTTATGAATGGATTCCATCCTAGTCAAAATGGTAATGTTTTTCTAGGCCTTTCATGTAATGTGGTGGGAATGATTTCACTATGGAAGCATCTCCTAAGATGCATGGTCAGTAAGATAGTCTACTACTAGGATGAGATTACTTGGCCTTGATCCGTGTAGACCTACATTTTATAATAGCTATAGTGGCATATAGGCCCATATTTTGTATCTTTATGGGTTGATAATCTATTTTTTGTATTGATATCACACATTTTGGATACGATGTCATGTTTTGTATATAGTCACTTTCCATTCAACTTATGAGTGAAAAATGATGTGATTGAATTTTTTTTATGATTATGTAGATGCATGATTTATGGAATTATTGATATATATGGCAATCTAAAACATAATTATCTATTGAGTTAGTAAATTAATTAAACCTACTTAGAACATGAAGATAAGTAATGAATTCAAAATGACACTGAAGGAGTCTCACCTATAAAAGATTGCATAAAAGAGTATGATCTTTCATACAATAGATATTTCCCTATTTAAGCACAATGAGTGGAAAATCTAGATAGACACTTAGTGTTGTATACTAAGGAAAAATTCTTCAATTAGTATTTTGATGATTTCACTATACTCGACAACATTATTGCTCACAATACCATTGCAATTTTTCCCTAATTTCACAAGATAATGAGTGGGAGAATAAATCACCCATGTCATATAACCAATATTATATGTCCATATGTTGGCATTGTTTATGTATCCTATGTATACAAGGAAGTCTGATTACATCTGGTAAACAAACACAAAGCATGATAAACATGGGCCAAAAGACCAAATAAAATAAGACAAAAGGAAAAGTACTTACATTACAACTTGTACAATGGTATCAGAAAAAATCATTGCCTATGCATAATACATCTTGAGATAAATCCAATTATGTGGCTCATCTAATTGGTTTTCTTTGTAATATACTTGCTCGTAAACTCCATTTCATAAAAAACACCTCACAATGTCAGGATTACACCAATTTTGTTCAAAATTACCTTCTCCTAGTGTATGTTTATTTTGATCATAAGTGAGGACTAGGTTTCCTTGAGGAAATACTGGAGGATAAACACTTTTATAATATTGAGCCTTCACATTCTTCTTATTATCATTGATCATTGTAACAAAATCTCAACAATGTGCATTAATGCATTCTGAATGAACCAAGTACTCATCCTTTCTTTATGTGGTAAGTAGGGGTTCAATAGATATCTCTAAGAAGATATTTGAATTTCAATTGGAGTAACGATCTCTACAATATGCACATGTTGGAATGAACTAAAACTTGTGATAATTTTGACCAAAATCTAGTATGACCAAGGAGTTAAAAAAATGTTGATAATCGGATTTATTTTTATGGGCCATCGACTAAATAATAACCTTCAAGACCTAATAATGGCCTCTACTTTCTATTATCTTGACAATATTATCAAAATGATTACTATTGGTGAAATCCCAATTCATTAGCTAGTTTCATCATCATTATATTTTGGAAATGAGACCCATGATTAGTGACAACATCTTTGGGTATGATAAAATCGATGATAACATGATTGAATATAAACAAAAACATAGTTGTACCATCATTTAAAAAGGTTAACATCACTTCATCCCACTTAGTGAAATAATGAAGAACCTAAATAATGTGCTTATGACCATCCATAGAAGTGTGATTCCACTCCTTAAAATCAACACAAATTATGAAAAAGGGATGACATTGAGGACATGGTAAGAAGACATTTTGTTAGTAAATTCCTAAAAAAGATAACACTTCTTGACATATCAAATATAATATTTAAATATTGTCAACCATAAGTACCATGAATTAGAAAAAATTTGGGTTGTTGTCATTCCAAAAATATGAACACCACATGCACCATTCTAATGACCATTCAATAGTTATCATCTTTACTATGGGTTAAGCACCGATGTAATATCAATTCTACCCATCAATGATATAAAGTGTCATCTATGATAAGGAATTTATGAGTTTGGTGGTGAACATGCCAATGCCTATCATGAGAATGATCAGAATTAGAATTCTAATTTTGAAGACACACAAGTATATATCCATATTAGGGATCAGTGGAAATAATGAGGAAAAGATGTTCATTTGGAAATGATTAATTACGACCTAAATTTTCTTCAATGTCA
Source organism: Picea engelmannii (assembly GCA_009831015.1). Classification (NCBI taxonomy): domain Eukaryota; kingdom Viridiplantae; phylum Streptophyta; class Pinopsida; order Pinales; family Pinaceae; genus Picea; species Picea engelmannii. Next base: position 610,657 of record ML779699.1, on the reverse strand, counting down.
CAAGGTAACCCTAACAATCGCTTAGCAATATCCAAGGACTTCCTAGACTTTGATGATAAAAATTACAATTGATTCACTTCCAATACAATTATCTACTTTAGATACATTCCAATTAGTATTTGAAAGGGACAAGTTGTGTTATGTTGGGATGGAAGATGATATCTTGACAATATGTCTAAACAAATGGAATTCCAAAGTATTTTCATAGAATGTAAAGTTTGTAGCACCAATTTCGCATTACGATCATACATCAATTCCAATCTAGTGAGCCCTTTACTTAAATAATAGATCATGTGCTCCTAGAAAAATATATCATCCCGAAACAAGACCATAGTAAAGGAATTCTTGATTGTAGTTTAGAGGAATGAGGAGTGGGAATTGTTAAACCCCTCCCTCCCCCAAAGGTGTTATAACATCAATTTCCACCACATATGCATTGATGACTTATTTTCCCTCTCCCTATCATACTTGGAGACATTAATCCCCTTTCCCTCCTATATATTATTCGAAAAGAAATATGTTTTGTCATGTGTGTGCCATAAAAACTATGCAAGGAATGTGTATGCATGTTTCTACATTGAAAGTCACATACACCTCAATTTTTCTCAAAAAAAATATATAATTTTCCATATTTTCAGTGGGGCTCATAGATTTACCTGGTTCTTGACCCTCTGTTTCCCATACATAACTAATTGTAACCACTCAAACCACTTGGATATGGTATAAATGGATCCTAAGGCATGATGATAACATAGAAAAATCCAAATTGTAGAAAATATATGATGGATATTTTCCCCCTTTTCTGCAAGCCCTTACATTCCCTACTAGTGATTCATATCCTCAAACTTGGAAACCCCTGTTTCCTACCTTTTCCATGCTTCACATATTTGACCAATAATTTTCTCTTTGTCTTCTTTGGGTATGAATAAGCATTAGAGTCAAAGGTGCATATTATAGTCAGTGGCCTCGGTGGAGGAACATGGAGTCCGACCTAGAAGTAGTGATGCAGTAGGTGTAGGTGATAACTACCTATATCATGTTGTTGAATAATAAATATACCTCTTTCATATGAAATAATTGTGTTTTGATATATGATCATTATGTTTAAATATCTTATTTATTAGAACACTAATTATTGCAATTATCTTTGTTTTTGATCATTTTCATAAACATTAGTTATTATATAACTGTTGTCCTTTGTAGTTTTCTACTTGAGTGTTTTACAGGTTGTCAAATCAATAGTATGGAAGGAGCATGAAATGTTTTCAACCATGGGATCTTCAACAGATGTAGGACACATGGTATTTCTCTTTTTCCTTCATACTAGTAGTTATTTAATTGATTGACTTAGTTACCGAAGTGGATTTGGTGGTCCACTTCATGAGAACACCATGAATACATAACATAATTCTATATATTTAAAATAAATAATATTTTATTTACTATCGATTTTACATATTTCCTTGACATCATATGAAATACAATACATGTATATAAATACACGTGGGGAATGATAAGTCATGTTCTTTCCAAAGGTCATGACTTATCATTTACATTTTAATTCCTATTTATATAATAACAAACCTATAACATATTATTAAATAATAAGAAATGTAATATACTAGGTATATTACAAGTCTC
>ML779699.1:582490-606380 GCA_009831015.1 Picea engelmannii | reverse complement strand
TATTGTTAACAGAGTGGTTTAAAGCTTTTGAGTCTTGTTTACACATTGTCAAGCCTTCTACCTTTTTCTTTCATCCTTTTTTGGAAGTTTTATGGTTGTATACATGCATTTCTATGTAGACAGGTACATACCTACATGATTTATCTATGAAAAAATTCCATACATATGTTCTCTTCCTCGAGCATAGTCGCATACATCTCTTGAAGGAGAGTTTTGCAACTCTTTTCAACTTTTCTAGAGGTTCTTGCTTAGTTTTATGGGATCTTTAAAGGTACTTGGGCTCTCTTTGGTCTATTTTTAGTTATGTAAATCATATAAGTTAGATACTATTGCAAATAAAAATAATACTATTTGATGCGTCTATGATTGTGAGCCTTTTTTGAATTTTCTCTTTGTTATCCATTGTTTTTTGGCTTTCTTTCTATTTATGTGGTTGTGTTTAGTACCCTGGCTTTCAAATTTAGTCTTTAGACCTAGGGATTTTCAATTTTTTCTTGGGTTTTTAAAGTGTATATGCTATTTTCTATGACAACATAAGTGTAGATATGATTCTTATTGAAGGCTTAAGTGCGTACATATGTGCCCTAAATAAGGCAAAGGTGCATACAACTGCGTAAGTATTTTTTTGGGAATTTGGGTCATATACACACCCTATAGAAGGATAAGGTGCATACATACACTCACTATATAAGGATATGGTGCATATATAAGATCATATATTGTCCCTACAATGATAAAATGGGCATGTACCTCCTAAAAAGTGATTTTTTTGCTTGTTTTTTCATTCTTTTTATGCCATGTTTTGTATTGTTTGGGGTTATTTTTTGTGGAGTTTGTTCCTGAAAATTATTTATGGGATATAGAAAGTTGGTAAATCCTTAAAATTGAAAATAATTTGTTTTTATCCTTCTTTGGCGTCTTTTAATCCCTTGGATTGCATAACTATATGACTAGTTTTGTTCCGAGGGTCTCAGTTTCATGGTCATTGTTGTGATCATTTTTGAAACATGAGTTCAACAATTTTATTTTTTTATTTCCTTTCATTTTTCAAAATAAAAAAAAAAACTTTCTTTTATTAGTTTTTCTTTAGTAGAAAGAAGAAGAAAATGAAAAAGCCTAGTTTGCTTCTGGTAGGTCTCTTTCTTTATGTTGCACTATTTTACATTCATATTTGAAAAATATAAATATATTAGAATAGGATATTTTTTTCTTCTCATCTTGAAAATAATTTGGAAAATAAAAAAATATCATCCTTTTGTTTGTTTCTTTTTCTCTTCTCAAATGGTTGCATTGTGCATTTTGTATCATGAAGATAAAAGTTTGTATTTCAAGGTTTACATTGATTTTTCATGTATTTTTCTTACTTGAAACTCTTTTTCATTGTAGAATTAGTGTAAAGTTCTCTTCTCTAGTGTTATTATTAGTTTCATTTTGCAAGAGTATCAAAATAAAATCAGTTCACTTTTGTATCCTTTGACTAAAGAACAACTGCTAAAAAATGAATGTTAATTTTAAAATGTACTAGACTTTTGTTTCTAGGGTTCACAAATTAGTTTAGGTATAGGTCCATTGAATATGTTGGAGAGGTAAGTATTCAAGTTTGTTGAAAAAACATAGCAGTTTAAGTTAGGGAGATAAAATTCTAAGTATAGGTGTGGTTGGGAAACTCCTCTAACATAAGATCCAAATACGAGGTCGCGTAAGGAAGAGTTGAGGAGAAAACCGCTTTGAAAATTTACCAAGCATAGTATATTGATCATATATATGGTTTTCATTATCTCCTTTACCTCCTTGTGAGGCAACACTTTTATAGCTTTGGGATTTTCTACCGTATCCATATTTTCGGTCTCGACTATCAACTATTACCCCATATGCTAACTACAAGTTGTTATCCATAGCTTCTTTTCCCAGGTATCTCAAAGGTGACCAAGGGGGGTTTCCCAATGTTGGCATGCAATGGGAATACCATGGGTTCAACATTAATTCACCAACAAAACCTTAAGATATCGGTCCTTTCGACATCACCCGCAAGAATGTGAATTCTCACCTAAGGTGTCTATGAATATTGCAGGAACCATGTTTCCACAGTCATGAAGGGATGTGAGGCATTCATTCTAACTAGTTCACTTAAAATTTATTCATTATATCATGCATCATGTGCAATGAACCATCAAAGAACACAACGTATCATATTAACCATTCATTCGTTAAGTGCGTGCAATAACCATAAGAACAAAAAAACACATCAAAGCATACACAAGGACACCATATTCAATGTGGTTCACCCCAAACTAGCCTACGCCCACAATGACATCCTTATTTTATTATTCAAAATCTTTCCTTACAAAAGGTGCACACTATGCTCATATATGATTTCTCAGTTATAACCCAACATATCCTTGTCATTCATGCATATAGTGCACACTTAGCTCTTCATTTACTCCTTGCATAAACTTAAAATTAGCTTACTTACCTCATCACATGCTATCTCTTTAGATCTCTTCCAAAAAAACTACTTTCTACCCCAAAACCATTACATATTTATACTTTTACAATAGGGCTTAGCCAATTACAAAATGGACCAAAATACTTAATGACTTCTAACTTCCTCCTTTCACACATGCTTCTCCTGAAAATGTGCTAACTAACCTCCTCTCTTCTATGGGTGTTTCTCATTAGCCGACTTGTCACATGGTTTTCTCCTGTACAATTCCCAAAACGGGTCCCAAAATGCCTTTCTCCAATAGGACCCCAACACTCACCTATGGCTCATCCCGAGCCACTTCGGGCCTTCTTTCACATCACAATGAATTTCTAGAACATTTCTCTTACAGTCACAACCTTTTCATTTACTTGTGTTTCTTGTTGCAAAATTACCTTTATTGTCTCTGTAGTAATATGGGTCTTCAACTTCTCTACATTCTCTTATACTTCCTGCTTCACGATGTCTTGTGCAGCTGAAAGTTTCTCTATTTCCCATAATTATTCTTTCTATTATGTTTCAATATTTTGTGCGTGAGCTTGTTGTTCTTCTCTCATTCGATTTATGTTTAAGTACAACTTCTTATTCTCCATGATTGCAACCATATTTTATGTTGGTTTCAGAGTTCTCATTGTCTTTTTAAACTTTTGTGCTTCCTCCAGCGCAACCTGCAACTTTTGTCCTATTCCTTGCAACTCTGCATGTTTTGTTATATGAGTCCATACTTGTGTGATTTCTTCATACAACTTGGCACACTCCTCCAAACTCTTGATACTTTCCACTGTTGTCATTGCTATCTTCTCCCTTTTATCCCTTTCCTCACATGGAGTGTTTGGTGTCGTGTGTGCTTCTAAGTTTACTATCTTCGTGGCGAAGCCCTGAATGGATTCTCTAATATTCGACACTTGTTCTTCCAATGGAGTATCAACTTCCATTGGTATGTTTGGAAAACTTTTATACACTTACTACATAGTGTTTTTCAACCTTCCTTCTCTCTGCTCAGCCTCATCTTGCTCCATCATAATTTTACTATATTCTATATGCAATGATGCCTGATCATTTTTCATTTTGGTTAATTATGTCACCATCAAATCTATATGTAAATTTATCTCCTGTGTAAAACTTTTTGGCAAACCGTGTAATACATTCTTCAACAAATGTGACAAGACTAAGTCAATATGAATTAATGCTTGAGATTGATCTTGTATGTTTGTCGAGGGGAAATATATCACCCCTAGTGATATCTTTATCATTCTATGCTCTGTTGATACTTTTGATGGGTGAGAGTTCATCGATATTGCTTCTATAATCTTCACTTTAGTCACCATCTGTTCTTCCTTTGTCCTTTTCTCTGGTGCTATGTTGGCTTCTTCCAAAAGATGATGCAGTGAATTTATCTACTCCTATACATACGTTTGTATCTCATCTTCTTTACACACTGAACACGCAAATTCTTCGTTTGTCACTTCCTTTACTTTATCTCTTATTTTCTCAGGTCATAGTTTATCGGGTTCAGGGGGGGACTTCCATGAAATATTTCCTCTTCATGTGTTGTTGTACTAATTTCCCCTAATCATTTTCTTTCCTCGTCTTTCCAGGGTGTGGTACTATTTTCTTTCTGTCTCTTCTGCCATTTCCTTGTCCTTCCTGTTCTTATTCTTTTTCTTCCATATCATTCTCTAGTGATTGTGTTTCTCGATGCTCTGTTTCTGGTACTAGGGTTTTCCATTCTTCCTCCCAATATTCTATAATCTCTCTAATGTCATCTCATGTCAACCTATATTTTTTCATCAACCACTCTTGATCTAGGTGTCCCTTGGCCTAGATATACAAATGGTGTATTCCTTCTTTAAAATGTGCATTCTCCTTGTATTCTTCAACTACCTGCAGTAGTATGCACAATGTATCCTAAATTCTCTGTTGGATTACCTACTTGTAAACATAGAAACTGATAATATTATGCAAATGTATTTCCTTATGCACACTATTCCAGAAGTTCACATATCTTTCTACAAAACATGGATTCTTCGCAACTCCCAGAAATTGGGTGCCTTTATCTTGTTCCTCCCTGTAATCCATGAAGAATTGGTTTACCAGGAATGTTTCCTAGTTCATTTTTACTCATGAGACGCACTTGTTAGTTGTTGCTATTAAACCTGTTGGTACTTTATCTTTGTGACATTTACTCAACAACTTACAGTATAACGTCTATGTCGTAAACTTTACACTGCCATTATTGATTCTTTCTACATCTAGTCCACATGCACCCCTAAATGTGTCAAATTTCTCCTTCATCCTCTCTGCCAAGGATTTATACTTATATCTTTCTATGAACAATGGAATTGGTTCTTCCCATACTGATGGTAACCCGATGATACACACAATAATTTGAGTGTCTATTGACACTTCTCTGTTTAGCCACAAAACCCCCCATGGATGAAAAATAATAACATCTTGATGAAAATATTTATCTCCTCACTCCTACCAAAGTGAAGAATATCTAATAGATTCAAAATTCCTATTTTCTCCAACCCTGATGCCAACTCTTGTGGCTCTACTATAACTTCATGTGAGTGCAGAATGAGTTTTGTGCACATATACTTCTCTGGTGCTAACTCAGGAAACTTATTTATGTCTTCCAAGTTTTTGTGTGCAAACTTCAGATTACCTATCACGCCTAACATATCTCCTTGAATGTTTACTCCCAATGGGATATGTTGTTCAACAAGTTCATACTTTGGTTCCTTTGGTAGCTTAAATTCCTTCATTGTCATCTTCCTGGGTGGTACATAATCCTTCAGAAAGTCAATTGGGCTTGGTCCTGACATTGTCTCTCCTAGGGTTTCTTTGAATATGTGTATTGATGTCGTCTTGGTGAATTGTTTCTTCTACTACGATGAGGCTTATCCTATCTTTAGTGGTGCCATTTCTCTTTGCAACCAGCTCACGTCTGCATCTTACTTGTTCAGCTCTGTCAAATTCGCTTTGGATCTTTTTGTTTCTCTGAATGCTCAAACAAAAATAAATGTTTCCTATTGACCTCTCATTTTATTTTATAGCTCATCGCCAACTTCTTCCATTATTCTTCATGCCCAAATTTGCAGTCTAATACACTTGCATTCACATTCAATTCTTTCCCTAACTCTTCATTAACTTCGTATCCTTCGACGAATCATACGCTATATTTTCTAGCCTGTCAAAAATCGTCTTGTCATTTTTAATTTATGACTTTGCATATCTACTAGCTTGTTGTCATGTTTTCTCTTTAATTTATGTCCCGTCATGTATGTTCTTTAATACTTTTCCCTCCCTCTACAAAAATATTTTTCGCACTTTAATCCTCCTTCCTTCACACAATTCCTTCCTCTTTCTACATCTCTTCAACATTATTTGATTTATCTCCTTACTTGTTTAATTGTTTGAACAATTTCTTATGCATAAATTTAATCTTTTGTCCCTTTCCTCAAACTCTTTTATTGATTTTATTATTTTATTTTTCTTTCTAGAATACACTATAATACAAATCCTATTGTACACATACTACGTGCTCCAACTAGTGCGTGGAAGCCTAGTTGTCCCTATACAATTTTAGTTGACTATCGTTAAATAGTCCTTCCATAAGTTCCCCATTCAGTTTCTCCACCTGAACATCACCTACCTATGTCACATATCTTATCACAAATGGACCCAACCAATGCATTTGGAACTTCCCAGGGTGTTGCATAAACTTACTTTCATAAAGATAAACTAAGTCTCCCTTTTGTAACTTATTTCGTTTAATATGTTTGTTATGTCATGCTTTTTCTCACACTTTCTGCACATCCTGATGAAAACGTGTGACAAAATGATCTTCCTCTGGTTCCACTATCTCTGAAAGTCTTCTTTCTACTACACCTACTCAACATGACGAATTTTGTAGGCATAAATGCTTCCTAGCCATACACTAATATGAAAGTTGTTTGTCCTTTCAACATTTTACATGTGGTCATGTATTCCCATAACTCTGTTGAAATCCTTAAGTCCCAATCATATCGAATTACATTATATACCTTTGTCAATGCTTGCTATAATATCTTATTGAATGCTTCTACTATTCCATTTTCCTAAGGATGATACAGTGTGCTCTTATGATGATGAATCTAAAACTCCTATGTCAAATATGAAATCGTCATATTCATAAAATGAGTACCTTGATCACTCATAAGAATTCGTGGACATACAAACATTGTAGACACGTTCTCAAATAGAAACCTCACAATTGCCTCTTCATTGCAATCTCTAACTAATTCTGCCTCATCCAATCTAGTAAAGTATTATGTCACAGTAATGATGTATCTGGCTCCTGACCTATTGATTGGTGGATTAATCAGTCCAAAAAAATCAATGGACCATTTATCAAAATCCTGTGATGTCACTTGAGGTATTAAAGGCATCTCATCTCTCCTGGAATGCTTCCCAATACTATGAAAAACATCAAAAGTATGATAGAATTCCTTAACATCCTTATGAAGGGTGGACCATGATAGTCCTATGCATAAACTATTCTAAGCTATCACTTTTCCTACATAATGTCCTCTCACAACTCCTTCATCTACCTTTAATTGAATATTTGATATTTCATGCTCCAATACACAATGTCACAGAATATCATCTGCGCCTAACTTGTACAAATTCATTGCTATAAGTTGATAGTCTACTGCATTTACTACTAATTGCTTCTTATTCAAAACTATAAAATATTATGGGGTTACTCCTTTGCTCAAGAACTGGACTATGTATGAAAAATAATCATCAACCATTTGTAGTCAAAACAAGTGTGTGTTTGGTAGGTTGTCATCCAAATTTACTACATCTTCCCCTGACAATATGCGTGAAAAATGATTTGGTCCTGAATTTAACTTCCCTAGTTTCATGATCACTTGAAATTCATATTCCTGAAATAGTAATATACATTTGCATATCTTCCCCCCCCAACACTATCTTATTGACTAGGTATCTCAGCACATAATGGTTTGTGTACATATTAAAGTGAGATCCCAACAAATAATGTCTAAACTTCTACAATGCATATACCATTTCAAATTCTTTTTTCTATGTAGTAGTATAGTTGTGTTCAATAGTTGACATCTTCTTTATTTCAAATTCAAAGGGATGATCTAACTCTCCTTCTCTTGGTTGATATAGAAATGAACCTGATGCTATAGATGAGGCATATACATGAACATGTAACTCCTTCCAATCCGGGAAAACTAAAATTGGCGTGGTGACTAGTTTTTTCTTCAATGTATGAACATTCATAATTCCATTAAAAGTTTACCTCTTTCTTCAACAACTTTTCCAACGGTGTTGTGATCTACGGGTATCCTCTGATGAAATCCCTGTAGTATCTTGTATGGCCAAAATTTTCTCTTAAATACCGCACTGAAGTAGTCGGTGGTAAATCAACAATCACAACAATCTTCACAGGATCAACCAAAAATCCTTGCTTACATCCTACATGACCTAAAAAAATTCCAAATGGCATGTAGAAAATGCACTTCTTCAAATTCAATGAGATCTCGAACTATATACATCTATCCAAAATCAAGCATAGTATTTCAACATGGTCTTTCAACAAACTAAATATTGTCCAATCATCTAAGTCTACTTCTAAAAATTTATCAATAAACTCTTTAAAAGATGCTACAACCCCTCAGGAGAATACCATTGGTGAATTCTTCAATATGAAAGGCATACCTATGTACTCATAGCTTCCCCATTCTATTGCAAAGTTTGTCTTATATCTATCTTCCTTCACACTTTTAATCTCATGATGTAACACCCCTTCAACTAAACCTCTCATTATTGTAAGTAATGATTGTCAAACCATGGCATGTGAAAAATGTAAAAGTATTATTGTTATAATTAAGAATGGAAATAGTTGTTTGTGGGGGTGAAGCCTTGAAGTATCGACCATGATATCACTAGAGGAATATGAGGAAATTATAATAGACCAAAGGAACCCAAGCCTCCTTGATGAAATATTTGTTTTGGAAATGTTGAGTTATTTCCCTCAACCCTGATTTCAAGGAAATCAATTAATAAGGAAGGATAGGTGGTTGGGAAACCAACCATCCCCATTGAATAGAAGCATGGAGGGATGCCCAAGGAGAAATATAGTTTTTATATTTAGGACAACATAAAATACCACCATGAGTCCCCTAATTGACCCACAAGGGGGTTTCCTTCTGAAGGAAGGAAGGGGATAGGTCAAGACCCTTCAAAAAAGGAAAGTGTGTAAGATAAGAACAGTAAAAAGGGACATGCATAGGATGGTCAAGGGGGATGTTTGAGCAGGGTTCTGTAGAGGACCCAAGAAAAGGAGTAATCATAGGAAAAACCCTAGTGGTATCATGGGTTGGCACGGGGATGGCCTACTTTCATAGTTACTGAGCATGGAGAGCTTATGGTTGGGTGGTGTAACACCCTAGGTTTTGAACCCCATTATAAATAATGTATTGTTACAATGTTGGGAGGCCAGAGTGCCCAAAAAACTATTAAAAGGCCAGTGTGCCCAATAAATGTAATATTTTGATCATTATCAATAATAAATACATTGTTGGATGCTATATGGACAAGGACTAGATTTATAGGGGGATATGATTCCACAAGAGAGGGGGCTTGAGGGGATGAATGTTTATTCCTATTCTAATTACCATTTTGTCTAAGGGAGTGGATCAATTATTTGAGCTTCTTGGGGGAGGCCAGGAGGTTCTTGATTCCCCACAAAATACTTAAACCTGCCCCTTGATTGTTGGGGGTCTTGTTGATTTCTTGTTTTCTCATTTGCTCATTCACTCCTTGATACACTTATTGTCTCATCCACTTGCTCAATGGTTCATGCGTTCATTCACTTTCTCACTCATTCATTCATCCCATTCTTACCTATCACTCATTGATCCATCTTCACCTACGCCTTGTCTTGGGAAAGGGAAACGAACTGTCGAATATTAGCCATGATATTGTTGGTTGTAGTGGTTGCTGGTGAAATCCATCCATGACTTGAGGTATGCATGTTTGAGATGCATTGGCCTATGTCCAACATTGTTCACAGCTGCAAGTCCTGAGAGTTCCAACATTGATATTCTGGACCAGTTGTGTTGGAGCCCAAAATAAGGAGAAAGACTTCATGAGGGACTGCATGGCAGAGAAGGGTGGAGGTCCATTCTTTTGGGTGGTGCAGGCTAGGTAGAAGATAGTTGGGTACTTGGATTGTTGTGAGTGCTGGGAAATCCTATGAGAGCTTGAGTGTTGACTGGTTTGGGAATCCAAGTAACACTGTTGGTATAGGGGAATACGCAGGGTTCAATGCTTCAACAACACACCAAAAAAACCCTAACTATCGACCCTTTCGACAACACCTATGAAGCAGATGAAGTCTCACTCGAGGTAGAGGTAGGGGGGGTTGCAGGACTCAGGTGTCTATGACCAAGATGGGACAAAGATATGTGATTACAACACTTAGCAGTGTACTTAGACAACAATATGCATTAGTTCATGAGTCTCATTCAAATCGCAGTTTAAACCCTTATTATAGATCAACGCAGTAATAATGAAGATCAAGCACTTCAATCACTTAGCACATATCATTAGATTAGATCTAGAATTAATTTATATTCAATACCATTAAGCACTAAGAAACAACATCAGATGCATTCATCATATATTATAACAACTCTAAGCAGATAAACAACATAATTCACATCGCACAAAGCTCATCAAGACATAGGATATACATGGTTCAACCAAGTGTGGGGCTACATCCACAAACTTCTTCTCCTTCTTTATTAGTCTTCAATATTCTTACATTCAGTCACTCTTGTGCCCAAATCCACAGAGCCAATCTCCGTAAAGGACAGGAGATCTGTGTGTTGTGCACCAGATCCTCCTTCCCAAACCCAGGTCAAGGAACAAAGCCAACTTCTTAGTAGCACAAAGCCTTACTTTACGCAACCAGTTTGCACAAAGAAACTTACAACCTCTTGCACTGAGCCAACATTAACACTTACAACATATTGTGCACATAGCCTACCAGTCGGGATTCTTACATCACTTAGATACTTATTTATACATTTACAAAAATGTCTAATCATGGGTAAACCCATGGGCCGACATCCCATAACCCATTACATAAACCCTAGTAAACCTTTTGTTGGGTCCACAATCCCGCAAAATATGTGAGATCCAACGATCTTAGCTCTGCCTAGGCACTCCATCTTTGACCATCTTGTTGAAGTCCCAAAATTGGTCAGACATGACTAATGTTTCCTAAAAACTTGGTCAAGGTCCAAAAATCCCCCAACACTCACCTGTGACTCGTCCCGAGTCACTCAGATCTAGGCAATGCTGCTTCAAAGGCCTTGAGATTATCTTTAGATGCCTTGAGTTGTTGCTTCGCCAGAGCCTCCTGCTCGATGAACTCCTGAATCCGTTTCTCTTTAACAGACCCTTCCAGGCATTCTTCCACTGTCGTAACTATTTGGTCCAGCTATGAGCCTTGTCCTTCAATTTCTTTGAAAATCATGTAGTCTTCGTCCTGCATTGGTTGTAGTCTCTGTGTAACTTACATGACTCTTCTCTGGATGGAAATAATCTATTGCTGGATTGCGAGCTTCTCCTGTGATGTCTTCATTCACTCGACCATAGTGAGTAGCTTCATCTGCGCTTGCACGGTGGATGCATGTTGTTGCACCTCCTGGAGCTTTTCTTCCAGTTTCCTTAGCTCCGGATCTTCTGCGAGGCGTTCATAGGTTTGCACACTTCGATCACTCAACTACTTACATTTTGAGGTGAGGGTCCTGATCCTTCCAACTGTGCTCTTAGCGGCTTCCTCCCTTTGATCGCACACTTATTGCGGAGTGCTCAACACTGGTTGGATATCTAACTTTGTTATCCTTTGTTGAAGCTGCTGAATGGCCTCAACAAGCTTCCCCACTTGCATCTTGATTGATTCTGGTTCCTCCTGTGCCAAGCCCAACACAGAGCGAAGTGATTTAGTTACCGCTTCTTTGATCAAAATTTTCTCTGTGAGCAACTAGTCTTTTTATTTCTGTATTCTTACTTTTTCCTCCTCGAACATCGCCCAAATTTCATATTTATCCTTCTCGTAGGTGGTTACGTAGGATTGTGCAACTTGTAGTTTCTCCATGACCTCCTCCTTTTCTTTCTTCAAGGGTTCTGTAGTTGTTCCTTTTCTTCTTGGACTCGCTAAATCCGAGCCTCTGTTTCATATTCTAGTCTTCGTAATTGGGTGGGCTCATCCCCCAATTCTGCAATCTTCGATGAAGTCGGTGTAGTAGGTACTACACGGATCGAATGGATGGCTTGTTGTATCTCCTTTAGTTCCTTCTCGATTCTTTCATGCAGTGTCTCTTGGTTTGATCCATATCGTTGCAATATATCCTCTGAAGCATCCTCAATGGTTGCGATGATTAGATCGACGTCGTCCTTTGTGAGTATGGCCTTCATCTTGGGATTACTGGTGCACGTATTCTTTCTTAATGAGGGTTTATGTGGAGTAACCTTCCTCTTCTTCGATGTTTCGGCCTCGAGAGGGGGATCCTTAAACAGTGTAACTTCACCTTTTCCTTGTTTTTCTCCTTATTCCCCTCCTTATTATTGATTTACTTTGTATGCTCCTCCTCCTGCGGGTGAGTCAGGCCCACATTCCTTCGAGGCATTGTCCTCCTCATCAATTTTTGTGTTCTGCACTTCCTCCTTTTTCTTCTTTTTCTTCGCGCTAGTCTGTTCGTCATGCTCGACTCAGGTGACCAAGGGGCTTCCTTTGATGTCGGGGTCAGAGAGTTATTAATATTCAATTGGTAAAAGGAACTTCATCAACCATTCTTTGGTGATCTCCTCCATATCTTCATCGTTCAACTTATAATAAGACTACAAATCCTCCTTTCTCTCATCCCTGCATGAACTAATATAGATAAACTGTCGATCTACACACAACTTTGCTAGCAGTCTATATTGGTGCAATGTGTTTGGTGTCATGCATGGAAATGCCTCAATAGAACGCTTCAGCTGCTGGTAGTAGGCATGGAACACAGTGTTCGACTGCCACTTCTTTGACATATCATTTTTATACCACAAGGTGGAGAACCTCATGGCCAACGACTCTAATGGATCAAATTCAAGAAATATCACTCCTTCCAGCATTTTCCAAGAGACAAATGCGATCAATACAGGTAACCAACTTAAATGGAATTCATACCCTTGATCCCGCACTTCGTGACAGTCTTTCTCGAGCTCGTTGATGAGGTAATTTGCCTAGTTCATTTGCATCCCCTCCATGCACTTCCCTGCGAGGTCTACTACGAACCTAATAACCTGTGTCGGGTGATTCTTTCTAATGAGATTTCCATTTATAAGTTGGAAAGCGAGGTTTACTAAGCCATCCTAGATAGAGGCTACCTTGTAGCCTCTCTTTCTTTTTTCCACATCGCCATAATCCTCCTTTATGTGTTGTTCCAGGGAGTGATATGAAGTCTTCCCTGGGTAGAAATGTTGAGGGTCCGGTCCCTACATGATTAGCCCTATAATAAAGTGTATCAACGTCAAATCCACAATAACATGCTTGTCGAGCCACATATATCCTCCATGGTAACACAACAAGAGGACTTTAATGCAAGTGTTAACCTCCTGATGTCGACCAAAGTGAGGGATATTAATTACATTCAATATCATTGACTGTGTGAGATCCTTAATCCATGGCTGGAATATTATACATGACTTCTTCCCAATCGTCTTCATTAAATACCTATGGGGTGCAAGCATGACGTAGTTCTTTCTATCACCGAGATTAAAGTCGTTGTTCTTCAGAGCTAGGATCTATCCCAACTGGGGTCCAACTACGCATATCCCCTTCAGGATGTATGTAGTGATCAACATATACTCAAAGTCACATGGGACACTATCGCGGTTAACCATGCCAGCCAAAGGTGGTACATAATCTGGCAAGACCGATGGGATGTCCTTCACGTTAGCCAGATCATCGTGGTTCTTGCTTCTCTTCTTAGTCACGGTCCAGCTAGAACGACATCCAGTCGAAGGGGATTCTTTCAGTCCCCCAATCGATGATGCCTATATTCCTATAGACATAACTCTCTCATCCATGAGCTCCATGAGAATCTACTCCATAGACTTCTCTAACGTGCTAGGTTCACGCGACATTCACACTTGTAGAAAAATAGATCGGGTAGGTGAACAGATAAGCGAGGTAATCAAATGGATGGTGAGGTCTATAAATCACAACATGATATACAATCGATTCTCTATTATCTTGAATAATCACGAGTGGAAAAAAGTGGTCCCAGTGCAGTGTTAGATGGGTTAAATAAGAAAGCATCATAATGGATTCCTCCAACGGGCAGGAATGCATCCATCAATTCGAATCCGTCCGTTATGGTGCAGTATCAAAGGTCCATTTTCTCATAACTATGTTTTCTAGCCATTCTGGTGCATTATTCTAACGGTCAGGGTGCCTCAAACGATCATATAACTTTTCCATGGCAAAGTCCCATTCTGCGTGGTTTTGCTATTCCGACAAGGTTCAGGTTTTATAGATCTGCCTCCTACGAAGTCTTCTTTTTGTTCTCTGTAGCTTCCGGTAGTTTTTCTAACTTGGACTTCTTCTTACTGAGCTTTCTTGCCTTCTTTCCTGTGATCTAGTCTTTTGGATTCCTCTTTCCATTCTTATTCTTATCTTCTCTTAGCACGGTAGCTTCACACTGTTGATGTTCTTTCAAAGGGTTCAAAGGTAATACCTCTTCTCTTATTAACTCTAGGGTAAGTATTATTCTTTCTTGCACGAATAGGTCCTTCAAACCTTTTTTCCTTCTTTCAACCTTGACAATTAATTCTCTTTCTCTCTCTAGCTTTGACTTGTCCTCTTGTTCTTCTATTAGTCGCTCTATTTTTCTGGTTATGAAGTCCCTTATTTCTTGCATTTTTTGTTCTGTAGCTTCCTCCTCTGCTTTCCTTATGATATGATCCTTCTCAATCCAAGTCTTCCCTAACAAAAGTGGAAAAGGGGTGTTGTTCTCAACAAATTTAATGACTTCAAATTCTTCTTCAGTCGATGTTTCATGAGCAATCATAGGTATATTAGTAACTCTTCCACATAGGGATATCATATTTCCTTTAAAAAATCCTATCCTTCCTAATGAAGGTATCATAGCAGGGTTTTCCAAAATTTTCCAAGTGATTTCTGGCATAATATTCACATGTGTTTCATCATCCAATACACAGTCGATGTCAAAGTCTTCTATTCTTGTAATTATGCATTATTTTTCTTTCAGGATTTTTGGTAAATTGATGTCTCTGTGATCATCCATTACTTATTTTAACTCTACTAAGATAGTCTCTGACTCTTTCTGTTTATTATTCTTTAACATATCCTTAATATTTTGACCTTGTTTATAGTTTTCTTGTCTCATGTTCATCTTTTCGACTTTAGCAATCATTCTTGGACAATACTCAACCTCATGACCAATAGCTTTACACAAAATACAAATAAGACCTATACCAAGGCATTCCTTAGCAATATGTCCCAATATTCTACAATTATAACACAATGTCAATACTCTCTTTCTTTTAAACGAGCCCCAACCTTTTCTGTACTTTGCACTAGGATCACAGTGATGGACCTGCAATCCGCAAAAAATCTTTCTAGGTTCTTGCATCCACTTATTAGTCCAAAAATTCTTTCTATGCATATGAATAACATATCTTTCTCTATCTCTATGAAATCTATTCAGATCAACTTGTTCTTATAACTGTACCCTAGCTTGCAGACTAGGACAAAGTCTATAAAACATACCTATATTCATGTTTTTGAAAAAAAAGTTTCCACTTATCTTACCCTTACTAGAGCACAAAGCTTTAAGATCTTACCTGTTTTCTCCAAATCAAGTTTCTTTCTTAGCACAGAGCTTCGCAAGTCAATAAGAATATTTTTCACTACAACAACATGTCTATGCAAAGATCTTTCTCTTTTCTTCAGTTCCCAGCAATCACAGTTTCAGGTCCCGGCAATGGAACCATTTGTTGGTACAAGGGAAGACCCAGGGTTCAACGCACCAACAAAACCCTAACTACCAGCCCTTTCGGAAACACCTGCGAAGAAGATGAAGTCTCACCCGGGGTAGAGGTAGGGGGGTTGCAAGACTCAGGTGTCTACAACCAAGCTAGGACACAGATCTCTGATTACAACACTTAGGAGAGAAATTAGACAACAATATGCATTAGTTCATGAGTCTCATTCACATCGCAGATTAAACCCTTATTACAGATCAACGTAGTAATAATAAATATCAAGCACTCCAATCACTTAACACATAGCATTAGCTTAGATCTAGTATTCATTTATCCTCAATACCATTAAGCACTAAGAAACAATATCATATGCATTCATCATATATTATAAAAACACTAAGCAAATAAACAACATAATTCACATCGCACAAATATCATCAAGACATAGGATATATGTGGTTCACCCCAGTGTGGGGCTACATCCACCAACTTCATCTCCTTCTTTATTAGTCTTCAATCTTCTTACATTTAGTCACTCCTATGCATAAAGACACATAAGAAAACTCCACAGAGGACAAGAGATCTGCACACTGTGCACCAGATCCTCCTTCCCAAACCTAGGTCAAGGCACGAAACCAACTCCCTAGTAGCACATAACCTTAATTTACACAGCCAGTTCGCACAAAGAAACTTACAACCTCTTGCACTGAGCCAACATTAACACTTACAACATATTGTGCACATAGCCTACCATCCAAGCTTCTTACATCGCTTAGCTAATTATTTATACATTTACAAAAATGCCTAATCATGGGTAAACCCATGGACCGACATCCCATAACCCATTACATAAACCCTAGTAAACCCTTTGCTAGGTCCACAAGCCCACAAAATAAGTGAGATCCCGCGATCTCAGCTCCGCCTGGGCGCTCCATCTTCGACCAGCCTGTCGAAGTCCCAAAATTGGTTAGACACAACCAATGTTTGCTCAAAACTTGGCCAAGGGCCAACAAACACTCTGGAACTATCCTTGTGGATTCATAGCCCTGGATTGGGGGTGACACTATTGTTGATATTTGGAATAGTAGTGTCTACAGTTGGGTGGATTTCCTTGGTCTGCATCCAGTTGGTGTCATATTTTATAAAGATAAGTGCTCTCTATTATGGTATTATTCACTTGTATATGAATGTATTGCGATGTGTATTTATTTATCGTTTTATTGAATCTTTAGAATATGCATGATTTCTTTTTATTTCTATGCATGTCATTATATATTTTCTTTTATGCATCCTTATTAATTTTAAAAGGTATCGGTAAGAGAAAGAAGTCCAAGGGTGGGCTTGAAGGTGGCATACCCTGGCCTGTGGGAGGTCAGGGTGTGTTATAGTTTCGTATCATAGCCTCTGGTTGAAACACCAAGCCGATATGGGTCGGGTCTGTTGGTTAGAGTCTCGTGGTCAAGATCAAATTATGACCATGAAGTTGAAAACATCAGGAGGAATGGCGTTGCAGAATCTATGCAGGAGCTAGAACGTCAGAGATGCTTTGTATGGATTCGAAGGATCGTGACTATCCCCTTCTAATTCGGGAGAAATTGCCACTGTGGGATTAAGAGAGATCCGGGATCATTGGATTGGAGGGTAGGGGAGCAAGGGTCATATGATGAAATAAAAGAAAAGGTTAAGTCATAGTCGTCAGATCTCATTGGAGAGAGATCGATGGTCAGGAGGCATTGCAGGGACCCAAGTTGCATGGGATTTAATTTCCCAAGGAGTTACCACAATCCAAACCAGGGTTTCACCGAGGGATTATGTGTCAACGTTAGAAGAATTGTGGGGTGAAATGCGGGTTACTCCAAACCGTTGATGCGTTCCCCCGCAAATTGAAAGGAATTAAGTGATGTGACATGATAGTGCTCGAACATCGAAACTCTGAAGAGTCGAATTAGATCCAGACCATTGATCGAAGTGGAAACATCGTAGGAGATCCTACACTCCTATGGATAACTACTTCGGAAGAAATATGGATGCGAAAAGCAAGAACTCCTGAAGGCCTGAAGGCTATAGTTCATCTAGATGATCCCTCAATAAGGAAACATGGCGCCAGATCTCTCACTTCATAGATTTAGTACTCTGGATAGTTTTGCAGAGTGAAGCACTAGGGAAAGAATTACTTGAAGTCCCAAAGTGATTGAGGATTGTTGATCTAAAATCAACAATAACCATTGCTATTTGTAGCAGTATCTCCTGAAGTCCCAAAGTCCGAGGTTAATATGGACTACCTGATAAGGGAGACACATGTCAGCAGATTGGCCAGTTTAAGAATTCAGAGTTTAGGAGAATTGGAAGTGTGATAGTGTTTAAACTCTCGAAGCCTGAAGTCCTAAATCCCAAAGATATGAATTGGTGGTGCATGATTACGTCACTTGGAAGTGATGTGGACCCCAGAATGCAAGCGTAAAAAATTTTCGAAGCCCAAAATTTCGAAGTGACATGGCTCGTGTACGTCATATGGGATGACGTGGACACATGGGATGTGTGCCACATGTCAGTACGTTTTGAACCCATGGAGGATTGAAATTTCGGTTAGAATGTGACACGTGTCACCTGCCTTATTGGGACACATGTCCTCTTCTAGTATTTCTCCATGTGGCGATAGATCATGCAGTCAGGAGACTGGGCACTCTAGAGGAAAAAGATGTGATATTTTTCGTTGGGTCGAGAACTCCTGAAGGCCTGAAGGATAGAGTACATATCGATCGTTGAACCCAGAAGACACGCAACAATATATCATCGACTTCGGGTGAAAGAACTCTAGGAGAAAGGGAAGGTGGAGAGTTTGAAACTCCCGAAGAGCTGAAGCGATTCATAGTCATCGATCTGTGGGAGAACATGCATCGATGGATCGTCAACTCTGGGTGAAAGAGTTCCGAGAGTAATAAGGAGGGGAAAGTTGAGACTTCTGAAGGCCAAAGTCCTAAAGTGGACTAGAACCGTTGATTTGAGGTGGATGTGGTGCCTGATCTAGAACATTGGGTATAGAGTACTCCCAGGAAAAGAAGAGGTTGAAAGTGTCAAAATACCAAAGCGCGGAGTCCCAAAGAGAATCTCGATTGTTGATCATGAATGAGGAAGAGGACCATTAATATGGCCTTGGCTGAAGGTTCCAAAGTTGCGAAGTTCCAGGAAGGATTTGGTCGCAGTTTCGAGTCGTGGTCACCTGGGGAAGTGGTTTGAAAGGAGTGCCTGTGTAGAATTAAATTATTTATCGGCTAAGGGATAACATGGAAGTGTTATATGGTGCAGATTGATATATATATGTTCTTCATGAATTGAGAAGCAAAAGGACCTGTAACATGGTTTGGAAAATTTTGTTTATCATATGCTTAATTCTAACAAAAATGGTTGCTTGCACATTTTACAGAATTAAGGGGTTTAAACACATCAGGTCATATTGCATATTGAAGAAATGGAAGAAGGCGAGGGAGCCTCCAGCCATGATAAGGAGGCCGAAGGCTAGAATACTATAGTTGGTAATGTAGAGACAGAGTCCAATGGACGCAAGGGAAAAGAAGGGCATGAAACATTAACAGAAATTGTAAGAATCCTAAAAATAGAAGTGCACAACTACAAAGAAGACAATGAGACGATGATGTGAGAGAAAATTTAGATAAACACTTGAGTGATGTAGAGCTTAAATATTTTGCAGAGGAAAATGAGGAAGGGATCAAACTCAAGCAAGAGGAATTAGGCAGGTGTCATGAAAGAAGAGAGGATCGTGGAAGAGTTGTTTATTCAAGAAGTGGCAACAGAACTCATAGACACCACTGACCTCCTTACTCAGAAAGAAAGTTTTATGCATCGGAAGATCCCATAAGCAGTCCATAGGTGTTTGTTGTTAGGCACCAAAGAAAGAGACAGGAAGTGGACAATTTGCAAGGAGAGTTGAGGAAGGTTAAACCACCCTCCTTTGATGGTAAAATAGAAAGGGAATATGATGTCGAAGCATGGTTTCTTGGAATCAAGAGATATTTTCAGTTGCATAACTATTCATCAAACCTAGAAGCCAGGATTTCCACCTACCATTTACATGGAAAAGTTGCAATGTGGTGGGATCAATTGAAGAAAGTTGAACATATTAATGAGAGTAGGATCACTTGGAAGAAATTCAAGAAGTACTTCCAAAAGGAGTACCTCTCAGATCATTTCTATGACAAGAAAATGTAGGAGTTCTTTGAACTCAGGCTAGGAAGCATGACTATGGCAGAATATGAGAAGAAATTCTTGGGATTGTTAAAATATGTTGGGTTTATAAACGATGAAAAGGTAAATATATAGAGGTTTTTGAGTGGATTTCCATCCTTTTATAAAGAAAATATTAGGTATGATGAGCCCAAGACCTTGACTGAGACCATCAAGAAGGATAAATACATGTATGAGCAAGGACAGGGAAGAGAATCCGTGCAGAAATCTTGGAAGGATAAGAAGAAGGAGAATTCCAATCAAAGGAGGAAAGGATTCAAACCTCCCTTCAATAGGAATGAGCCTAATAGAAGTCATCAAGATCAGTATGCTAAGGGTGAATCTAAGAAATAAGAATCCTTGGGAAAAAGGGGAATACCACCTATCCAATGTTGGTGATGTAAAGAAGATCACTTGTACAAGGATTTCCCACACAGAAAGGACAAAGTGAAGACTGTGCACAATGTCCAAGAGGTTACAATAGTCGAATATATGGGAAGAATCTATGCAGATTTAGATGTCGAAAAATAGAGTACCAGTCCAATATGATCAAGTGGAAGGTAAAATCATAAATCAGCATGTTTCTATTTTAATTGATTCAAGAGCAAGTCATTGTTACATTGATCCTAAAATAGTGGATAGCTTACATTTGGAGAAAAGTAAGCTTGGAAAATCAAGTTTGGTTTAGTTAGCCACTGGAATCAAAAGGAGAATCCATGATATTGTCAAAGGATGTTCCATAAGTCTTAATGGTGTGAATACAAATGTTGATCTAAATATTATACCATTGGGGTCTTATGATACTCTAATTGGAATAGATTGGTTGGAGAAGCATCATCCTATCCTAGATTGTCATAGAAAGACATTTACCTGTCTTGATGAAGATGGAAAACAAAGCACTATGAAAGGATTTCCAGGACCCATCTCTATAAGGGATATTTCATCCTTACATCTGAAGAGATGTTTTAGGAAAGGATGTCAATTGTATGTAGCTCATGTGGAAGAGGAAGAAAATACAAGGGGGCCAAGCCTTGAATATTTCTCGGTACTACAAGAATTTCAAGATGTATTCCAAGAAATACCAGGGTTGCCACCAAGTAGGGCGATAGATTTATCAAGTGATCTAGTGCATGGAGCTTCCCCGGTGTCAAAAACACCTTACAAAATGAGCACACCAGAGTTAAAAGAGTTACAAATGCAGTTGGAGGAATTGTTGAAGAAAAGGTACATAATTCCAAGTGTTTCACCTTGGGGAGTGTTAGGACCCTATAATGTACCTTTTTGTTCACACTTTTTGCTACCATTACATTCTTTTTCCACTCACATTTAAGATTACATTATCACCTTACCCTATATTTCCAAAGGTATATAACGTCTCTTCTCTTTGTTATATGTTTAATTTGTTTTACATGTAATTTTACATTACTCTCATACTTAACCATCGATCAGAAATATATAAGTGCTGAAACAATTCGAACTGCAGATTATTGTTGTTGCTTGAAGGCCCGTTGCTGAAACAGTCAAAAGAATGCAAACCCCATTGTTGAAACAATCCATGGTCTGCGATGCTGAAACAACAATTCACACAACAATAAGAAGGAGTTGTTACACTGGCCAGAACAGCTGCATCGTAAGCCAACATTAACCATCGCTGTTGCTTGAGACCACGTTGCTGAAACAGTTAGAACGCAAATCCTGTTGCTGAAACAGTCCATGATTTGCGATGATGAAATAGTATAAAACAACAGTAACAAGAAGATAAATAAAGAAGTTGTTACACCGACCGCAACAGCTACACCTCACCCAACACCATTCCAACTATTGTAATAGCATTCTGTTACGGGAGATCAAGATATCCTATTCCAGTATAGAAGATTAGATCTTACTAAGAATAGGATTCGTATGTGCACATGTAATTTGATGATCAATTTTATTGAGGGGATTCTCCTATTTAAATAAGGGGAAATCATCATTAGAGGGGATCCTTTTTGGCTAGAAAGAAATTACAAAGAAGGACGTGTTCACTCTAGACATTGTAACATGATACAGTTGACAGATGAATAAAATATTATTCTAAGCATTCCTTCCTAGTTCCTTTCATTTCTGGGGAATCTTGTGAGAAGGGAGGGCTCACCTTCTTCACAAGATTCACCCATTAGTTCTGTAGTGTGTTAGTATTATTTCTGTTCATGCATTGATTAAATTCTGTTTTGCTGAAACTCTACTTTACTGAACTCTGTTTTGCTGAAACTCTGCTTTACTAATTGTTACATTGTTTTCATATAATTCATTCTTGGGTAACTGTTAATCATTATGATTGGTAATTCTGTTTGATGAATTTATGAAAGTGTGATACTCAGAGACAGGTGTTGAAGATTCATGCTTGGGGAATAGGTTCTTGTTCTCTATTATAATTAGCCTTCAGTGCGTGTCAATTATTTTGATTAGTAATGAGTTCATGAAAGTGTGATAGTCGAAAACAGGTGCTGAAGATTCCTTCTTGGGGAATAGGGTCCTGTTCTCTGTTACAGAATAGTTGGTCTTTCCTTTTGCAGTATATTGAAACATTTCTTTCCTAGGTTTTTGTTTCTTAATGTAATCCGGGATTCTTCAGATAATTATTTCCTTAAACTTTGAACTCTGCAATAGGTAGGTTGCTTTTCTGTAATTCAAAGTAGAACTTCAGTTTGTTCAAGGAAAAGTGTGATTAATGTACTTTTACTACAACTCTAGATTGATTTTGAGATTGAGCATATACAGTGTGTGATTGCCTTTGAAATAAACAGACTTCCCTGGGTTGACAATTTATGTAACACTTGATTGTTTAGTTAATAAGAAATTATAGTGACCAACAGGGAGCACCAGTACGTTTTGTCAAAAATAAGGATGGAACCTTGAGCATGTGTATTGACTTTCGAAAACTAAATAATTATACTATAAATAACAAGTATCCTCTACCCAGAATTGATGACCTCTTTGATCAGCTAAGAGGAGAAAATATATTTTCAAAGATTGACCTGAGGTCAAGATACCATCATGTAAGAATCAAGGAAGAATACATTCATAAGACAACCTTCAGGACCAGGTATGGGCATTATGAATTTTTAGTGGTTCCATTTGGACTGACCAATGCACCAGTTGTCTTTATGTGCTTAATGAATGTCATATTCAAAAATTATTTGGATAAGTTTGTCATAGTTTTCTTGGATGACATACTTATCTATTCTAAGTCTGAAGAGAAGAATGAACATCACCTAAGACTGGTATTGCAAGTGTTGAGAGAACACCAGTTGTATGCCAAGATGCGTAAGTGTTCTTTTTATCAAAAGTAGATCCATTATTGGGGACACATTATTTCATAGCAAGGAATAATAGTAGATCCATAGAAGATTGAAGCCATTAGAGGATGGCCAACACCCAAAAATGTGTCAAAAGTCAGATATTTTATGGGATTAGTTGGTTACTATAGAAGGTTCATAGTAGGGTTCTCTAAGATTTCTCATCCCATCACTTCTTTGCAAAAGAAGGGAAATAAATTTGAATGGACACCTAAGTGTGAAGATAATTTTAATATGTTGAAGCAATTACTTACTAGTACACTTGTGTTAAAGATTGTTAACCCAGATGAAAGTTTTTTGGTATGTTCAAATGCATGTAAGGAAGGACTTGGGGGATTCTTTATGCAAAATGGACATGTCATTGGTTATGAGTCTAGAAAGATTAAGGAGCATGATATCAAGAACTATGTCACACATTGTTATCACTGAAATTTCGTCTGCACATGGCGACAAGAACTCCACATCATCTGCACACAGCGACAAGAACTCTACATCATCAAAACAGCAATGAAGTCATTCATGGCACTGTTCACAGCATTCCAGAAGGGTCAGAAACTATACAAAAATTGAAAGACACTTCACATCAGTAAGGTGCGCGCGTATGTGCAGGATAAGAACGTGTTGTGCGCGCTTAAGCGCCCGATGCGCGACTGTCCACATAAAAAGCCGCGCATCTGCTAATACGGCACATTAAATGCTTAAGTCGGCCTCCCGACCGCCAATAGACCTTCGCCCGAGATGATTTGAC
>ML779699.1:560914-582440 GCA_009831015.1 Picea engelmannii | reverse complement strand
CGCCCGAGATGATTTGACATCCAGATCAGGGTCGGTCCTGCAAAAACGGTGAATTTATGGCTTAAGCGAACCCTAAACTAGCCTGTGTCTACACCGGGAACTAGTTACGTGACCGCCTGGAAATGGCTATAAAAAGCAGTGAAATCTCATTGTTTCAGCAGGGAATTCAGAGTAGAGTTACGCTGCTCAGATGCTTCTAAGCCTAGTCTTGGATCACCAGTTCATCAGCTGTGTAGTACCAAGTTCTCTCACCATCCATTTCATTTCTGCCCTGTTCATTTTGTAAGGAAAGCATTCAGTTGAGGATTCCCGAAGGACCTTCCGCTGGAGGGAAGAGGAACCATTATCCCTTTCTACAGCGTGTGCTTTGGTTTTTTGTTAATAGATCAAGCCTTAAAACCACTGGGAACTCCCTTGTCTCACGTTTGAAGTTTTGTTTATGGTTGTAATGTTATTTGCTTTTCAGTTCTTAGGTAGATTTTATTTCGTTTTGTTTTCTATTCTCTGTTAACCCATTTTGATCCACAGCAAACCTGTTCTGCCTTGTTGAGCCCAACAGGGCATGCTAGTGCTCCCATTCTTGCTCACCCGACGATGATTCGAGCACGAACACACATGACTTGGAGCTTTTTGCCATTGTCCACGCCTTGAGGATGTGGAGGCATTATCTCATGGGGAAGAGATTTGAATTAAGAACATACCACATTGGTATGCAGTATATTTTTGAACAACCAACCTTGAATGCCAGACAAACAAGATGGTTGGAATTTTCAAGTGAATATGGCCTTGATATCAAGCATATCAAAGGAAAAGAGAATAAATATTCTGATCCAATTAGTAGAAGAGTGCATCGCATGCATTATACTAGTGTCAGTATGCATCAGTCATACTTGAAGAGCATAATTTTAGATGATCTTGTTACAGATCAAAATTACCTACGGGTAAAGGAAAGTGTTGTAGGAAAATCTCCCTGCAGACAGGTAGATCTCCTCTTGAGAGATAAACTCTTAACTCTTAAGACAAAAGGTGCTTAACATGGAAACTGACTTCCTTTTAGATCTAGATAAACTAATGTGTGAGGAGAAGGAGAAAATAAGTACATTTTTACCGGTGTTTGTCCCTGCACAGTCCGAGTTGAGATCCAATCTTAAACTCCTCGATAAACCCTGTAGACAAACAAAGATACAACCAACTTCCTACTCTACTGAGATTAGCTCGAAATAGATCTATCTATTAGAGACAAGTTCACGTGAGATCAAACACATACTTGAAAGAAACAGGCCAAGCATATTATATTAATGAGAACAACAATGAAGAAAACTTACAACCATAGATGTGAATGCAACAACTTCATCAAGTTCCCCTTGTCCAAACCCTTGCTTAAACAGTCCATACACATAATGTTGATGCTCCAAATGAAATACCACTCATGAGATCATAAGTTTGGTATAATTCTCAATCTCCATTTCCCCTTCCTCCATGGAAATCCCTCATTATATAGAATTTGGAGGATTAACCACCATGGAGAGGATATCTCATCAGATCCACTAAGAAAGGGATCTCTAAGATATTTAGGGAGAAAATATCTCTTAAGTATTTTGGGGAGGAAATGTCTCTCAAGGATTTTAAGGAGGAAATATTTCAACCATTCATGAGATCCTCCATCTTCCCTAAAAAATAGGAAACCAAATGTGAGGTGGATTCTCACACTTAAATACTTTCTTTTTCATGAATATTAATAATAATTCATGTGCAATTGATTCTCACACTTAATCAATTCCTTTTCCATGAATATTAATAATAATTCATGTGTACTTGGTATTTCTGCCTTCATGTAATATATATCCCTCCTCCACATTGACTAGGGATTGTGACATAGGTTATTCCATGGTGTCAAGGTGTATGCGGCACTTATATGACACTTTACAACACTTAGGGCGAGGTACCTAAGTGTGAAAATTTCATGTGTAACATAAAGATTATAGCAAGGAGATGTACAACATAAAATAAAGGATTATGTGATAAAGGAAGATGGATTACTTATGCATAATAACAAAATCTATGTTCCTAGTTCTGGAGAACTGAGGAATTTGGTATTGAAGGAAATGCATAATGTTCCTTCTGCTGGACATCCCGGTTACCAGAAAAAAATTACAGCAGTAAGAAGCCAATTCTTTTGGCCAGGAATGAAAAAGGATTTTTCTGATTACATCACTCGATGTATGGAATGTCAGAAGGTGAAGGATGAGCATAGGCACCCAACGGGTTTGTTGCATCCATTACCAATCTCAGAGAAGAAATGGGAAGTGATAACCATTGATTTCATAACTAAATTACCCAGGACAACAAGGCAACATGATTCAATCATGGTGGTGGTTGAAAAATTTACAAACGCTGCTCATTGGGTTCCTGTAAAAACAACACATACAATGGCTAATATTGCATAAATTTACATGATGGAGATTGCTAGGTTGCATGGGATACCTAAGAAAATTGTCTCAAACAGAGATACAAATTTTACCTCCAATTTCTAGGGGGGGGTGTTTAAAGGATTTGGTACAAATATAAACTTTAGCACAACATACCATCCCCAATCAGATGGGAAAATAGAGAGGGTCAACCGAGTAATTGAAGATATGATGAGAATGTATGTGACGAATAAGCCATCTAAGTGGGAATATTACTTGCACTTGGTTGAGTTTGCATATAATAATGGGTATCAAGCTTCATTGAGAATGAGCCCATTTGAAGCCTTGTATGGTAGTAAATGCAATACTCTAGTGATATGGGACAACCCAAAAGATAGAGTGGTACTTTGTCCAGAGTTGCTCAAGGATTTGGAAGACCAGATGGTTAAGATCAAGCAGAATTTGAAGGCCACTCAAGATAGACAGAAATTTTATGCAGATAAGAACATGATAGCTAGAGAATTTAAACTAGGGGAGAATGTACTTTTTAAAGTGAATCCCATGAAAATATCCTTGAAATTGGGTAGTTGTACAAAGATGACAGCCAAATTCTGTGGTCCATTTGAAATATTGGACAGAATAGGGCCAGTTGCATACATGCTTGCATTGTCTGCTTCCATGAATGTGCATAATTTATTTCATGTCTCTTTACTAAATAAATATGTACATGATCCTAACCATGTTATGGGTTGGCATCTGATTCAGGTAGAGACAAAGGGAGACTTTCAGGTTCAACCAGTGCGGGTATTGGACAAAAAGGTCAAAATGTTCCGGAATCAAGATATAGGGCTGGTAAAAGTTCAGTGGACCTGCTACGGTCCTAAATATGCTACTTGGGAGGATGAAGATGCCATGCGGGCAGAGTACCCACAAATTTTTGAGTAAATTTTGAGATTTTGATCTCTATTTTGTATATGCACTGAGGACAGTGCCAAAATAAGGGGGAGGGGATGTAACACTCCAATTTTTGAACCCCATTATAAATAATGTATTGTTACAATGTTGAGAGGCCAAAGTGCCCAAAAAATTATTAAAAGGCCAGTGTGCCCAAGAAATTTAATGTTTTGATCATTATCAATAATAAATACATCGTTGGCTGCTAGACGGACAAGGACTAGAGTTATAGGGGTTGTGATTCCACAAGAGACGAGGATTGAGGGGATGAATGTTTATTCCTATTCTAATTACCCTTTTGTCTAAGGGAGTGGATCAGTTACATGAGATTATTGGGGGAGGCTAGGAGGTTCTTGATTCCCCACAAAATACTTAAACTCGCGCCTGGACTGTTGGGGGGGGGAGGGTTGGCTGATTGCTCGTTCACTGCTTCATACGCTTATATTCTTGTCCACTTGCTCACTGGTTAATGTGTTCATTCTCTTTCTTACTCCTTCATTCATCTTTTCCTTACCTATCACTCATTGATCCATCCTCACCTGCGTCTTATCTTGGGAAAGGGAAACGAACTGCCGAAGATTAGCCACTGTATTGTTGGTTGTAGTGGTCACTGGTGAAATCCTGCCATATCTTGAGGCCTACATATCTGATATGCATTGGACTATGTATAGCATTTTTCAGAGCTACGAGTCCTGATATTTCCAGCACTGAGATTCTACACCAGTTGCGTTGGAGCCCAAAATAAGGAGAAGGATTGCCCGAGGGACTACGTCACAAAGAAGGGTGGAGGTCCATTCTCTTGGGTGGTGAAGGCTGGGTGGAAGAGATATGGGTACTTGGATTGTTGTGAGTACTGGGAAATCCCATGAGATCTTGAGTGTTGACTAGTTTGGGAAGCCAAGTAACACTCTAGAACCTTCCTTGTAGATTCATAGCCCTAGCTCGGGGGTGATACTGTTGTTGATATTTGGAACAATAGTGTCTATGGTTGGGTGGAACGTCCTTGGTCTGCAGCCAATTGGTGTCATATTTTATAAAGATAAGTGCTCTTTTTTATGGTATTATTTACCTGTATATGAATGTATTCTGTTGTGTATTTATTTATTGTTTAATTGAACCTTTAGAATATGCATGCTTGTTGGTTATTGTTGTGCATGTCATTAGATATTTTATTTTATGCTTGCTTATTAATTTTAAAAGATATCGATAAGAGAAAGAAGTCCAAGGGTGGGATTGAAGGTGGCGTACCCCAACCTATGGGAGACCGACGTGTGTTACAGGTGGAAAGGAAAACACCCATAATTAGTTGGCTGGAAACAACCTTGCAAATAAATAAGTATTTTACATATTTTGTGTAATTGAATTGAAATGCATATTTGAATGCCTTTAATTGTGTTAGGAATGATGCATGATTAATGATAATGATAGATGTTTCCTTGGTACACCCTTGCATTTGAATGACTGTAGGACAACAAGCATGGTGCATGCCCTCCATGACTGATTATGAACATCCTGCAATATTTTGAGATAAAGGAAATAAAATTGACCTTGTGGTTCAGGTGTGCATAGTGATATCCATTATTGAAAAGGGTTTCCTATTAGAGGAAACCATAATTATAAGATAATAAATGAATCTACTCTCTAAGTGAAATGAGGTGATACAACCTCCCTCCCTATCATTGAAAATTGTTGAGAACATCGTGTATAAGAAGTTGGAGAAGGATGATAACTATATTTTAATTCCCCTCCAACAAAATGAAATGGTTGCAAGATCTTGGATCCTCAATTGAATGTCTAGTGGTAGGATTACGACCCTTTTGTAAAATCATTAAGGGAAATCGAGGAAATTGAGAAATTCATCTTGGATACTGATGTAGTGAAGGACCACAAAATTTCTAGGACCTGACTGTTAATAGAAATGGATTAATTTATAGTTGAGTCATCAATACTTAGTAGCCACTTATCTCTGTGTTGGATTAAATATCAGGCATCCAAAGACGGGATAATTAACCATAAAATGTTTCCCTTTGTAAGCCAATTGTGATATTGTGACCATGGGATCAGTGAATAGTTGACTATAAACCATTCATTTGTTACGTAAATATCAGGAGGGATTATCCACCATTGATTGTGGTCATATGGGTTGAATTGGATCTTGGACCCCCAAAAGTTTCCCCCAACCTCACCTTGTTTGTACAGGCCAATTTTTCGATGCCCGATGGGAAATATTCCCACACGAGGTTCCATTTCTCCATTTTATATATATGCATGAGAGGAGGATGACATCATTTTTTATGTGTATTCCACGTAGGAAGATAGCATGGTCGAGGATGCCACATGATGAAGACAGATTAACCCAAAGGAACTAAGTGTGGGGCTAAGACATACCTTAAACCTTGAGATTGGTTCCTTTAAGAAATAATCATCTAATCAAGGAACTTGACAAATCTAAGATGCAGATCTGGGTCAAGGAAGATCAATCATACCCCATACTCAGGACCCTGAGAATGTCTAGCCATATGAGGTTTGACAAGAGTCGATGGTCAATTTCCAATATCATTGGATGACGATGTGTGCCCTCCTCAAAACTCACCTTAGGAAATATATCTTATCCATTAGATCTATTGATGCAAGACCTCAGTCATAGATATCATGGGGTAATATCCCAAAGATTATTCCAGCTAATCTCATCATAATCACTGAGATGAGATTAACTAATTTCATCATAATCTCGGGCATCAAGAATTATTGAAGTAGGAAAAGTTCCAAGGTTCAGTGTTTAGTGGAAACCTGTCACTTGGTAACTAACCCATGTGTCGTAACATGGGAGGGTCACATGGCACCAATTGGTGGTACCACATGTCATCTTGATTTGGAATATTTGGATAGGGATCTAGGAAAAGGATTGATGAAACATGGTAGTCTATATAAGCACCATGTGACTTGCCAAGTCAGACTGTGTCATGAAATGTCATGTGGTAAGAATTCCATGTAATAAGTATGTGTTGATTATGGGGCTAAGTGGAAGGGGAAGCCTAGGATTGGAGCCCTTAAATATTAACCGTCGGATCTACAGGCTAATAGATCTTAGCCATATATTCTGTGGGTAAATATCAGGAGAGAATTTGATGTTGTGTAAATGGAGATGAAACTTATCATCTCCTAAGTTGTGGAAGAATTAAATAAGGATCCACAAAGGGATAAGGCCATGGAAGGGTGACATTAAATATGATCATTAGATATACTAGCCAAAATATCTTGGCCATAGATCTCTTTCTAAGTGAACAGATCGTAATATCAAGAGATTAAGGTAATTGTCCATCTTGTGATTACTAGGATTAATATAATTAATTATCTTGAAATTACTGGCATGTCGGACACTGGAGGTATGGGAAGTTTACACCGTGCCAGGAAATCCAGAGATCTGGTTTTTGGGGCTATGTGTCTGAAAGTGGTGCATCCACATGGTGCCCAGTAAGAGGTCCATGTGTCACACAATGGAATGGATAGGTGTAACACAAGGATTGTTCCAAGGGTCCATATAAATTGGCATGCCTTGGTGGGACTTTCGGTGGTTTATAAGTTCCACATGTTAGGTAAAGGTAGTGCCACCTATTATGATGGGTCAACTTGGGGAATGATGTGTTAGGCTAGGAGTGTCCCATGTGTAGTCTACATGTTAGGAATGAAAACTTGATTGGGAATAAGTCCTTGAATAGGAACAATGAACCAAAAGCATCATATCTAAGGGTGGAGGAATCTCCACCATCGATCTCGGCTAAAGAAGTCTCAATCAGGACTCGAGATACTAGGGAGTGTCACTACTTGGAGATGTTGGGAGGCATGATGCTCAACATCAGGTGGCTATGTGTCGTGATATGGTGAATACCATATGGTGGCACATGAGGGAATCATGTGCCAAAAACGCCATCCCATACTATATGGGGTGTTGAGGCTAAGGTAGTATACATGTACTTCCTATGGGCCGATGGTCCAACAACCCGACGTGAAATGGAAAAGCGTCACTAAAACATTACAACACATAAAAGTGGCACCTTATGATAGGTCCACGTACCTTGAGCGTCAATTCATGTCATATTAGGCATTTTTGCATATAAGGCTTTGGAAAATTATCCATGGGTCCGGTCGATGAGGTGGAAAGTGACATGACAAGGTCCATACTAGCTACCACTTCCATGCATGAGGATCATGTGGTGCAATATGAAAGCACCACATCAGATAACCTAGGTGATGTGGAGTACATGTGGGCATCATATGGAAGTCGGAATATTTTGGCCAATAAAGCCACTAAAACTTATAAGAAACATAACTTTCATCCCGACCCTTAGATTTGGACAAAATTATAATCTTTGGAAATCTCTTGATGAGCAAAAGATGATGGATTCCTTTGTAAAGGGATTCAAATTGGTTCAAGAAAAGAAAAAAATTAATACACCATCCCTGAAAAAGGGTACTAATTGAATTGAAATACATGGTCGGATGCCTGTAATTGTGTTAGGAATGCGTATGCATAATTAATGATAATGATACCCATTTCCTTGGTACACCATTGCATTTGAATGACCATAGGAAAAAAATCATGTTACATGCCCTGCACGACTGAATATAAACATCTTGCAATATTTTGAGATAAAGGAAATAAAATTGACCTTGTTGTTTAGGTGTGCATAGTGGTATATCCATTACTAACATGGTTTTCTGATGAGAGGAAACTTGAATTATAAGCTAATAAATGAATGCAATTTCTTAGTCAAATGGGGTGATACAACCTCCCTCCCTCTCATTAATAATTACTGGGAATGTTGTGTATAAGCAATTGGAGAAGGATGATAACCATTTGTTCTTTCCCCTACAACAAAGTGAAATGGACGTAGAATCTTGGATCCTCAGTTGAGTGTCTAGTGGCATGCTTATAGCCCACTGGTAAACGCATTAAGGGAACTCGAGGAAATTGAGAAATTCATCCTGGAGACTGATGTAGTGCCAGAAAAAAAAAAATCTAGGACCTAACTATTAACACAAATGGCTTAATTCCTGGTCGATTCATGATAACTCAGTAACCATCAATCTCTGAGCTGGATTAAATCTCACGTATCCAAACATGAGTTAATTAATCATTTCATTTTTTCATTTATAAACCAATTGTATGATTGTGATTGTCGGATCGATGGATGGTTGAGTGTCAACTGTTGATTTGTTACGTAAATCTCATGAGGGATTCTTTGTCATTGATTGTAGTCAGATGGGGTAAATTGGATCTTGGACCCCCAAAAGTTTCCCCCAATCTCACCTTGTTGGCATGGGCTGGTGGTCTGATGCCCAGTGGGTAGGATTACCACATGGGGTTCCATTTCTCCATTATATATATATGCATGAGAGGAGGAGTATGTAATTTGGGATGTGGAAGGCATCTAGGAAGATAACTTGCCAAGGATTCCACATGGTGAATACTGATTGAACCACGAGAATTAAGTGTCGAGCCAAGACAAGCCTTAAATCTTGAGATTGACAACTTTATGAAATAACTATCTGCTCGAGGGAATCAACAACTATAAGCTATAGATATGGGTCAAGGGAGATCGATCGGACCCTGGACCTCGAGAATTTCTATCCATATGAGGTTCAAGAAGAATCGATGGATGTTGTTTGAGACCACTGAATGACGATGCATGCCCTCCTAAAACCTCACCTTTGGAAATATATCTTATCAATTGGATCTATCGATGCAATACCTCAACCATAGATCTCGTGGGGTAATATTGCTGAGATTATTCTATCTAATCTCATCGTAATTAGTGAGATTATATTTACTATATACATCATAATCTCAGGCATTGGGGAATTATTGAAGAAGAAAAAGTTCCTAGGTCTGATGTCTGGTGGAAACTTGTTACTCGGTGAATGACCCATGTGTTTTAATGTGGGAGGGCCACATGGAACCAACTAGAAGTCCCATGTGTCACCTTGATTTGGAATATTTGGACAGGGATCCATGTAGAGAATCGATGATACATAGAATTTTGTACAAGTTCCTTGTGTTTTTCCAAGTCAAACTATTTTGTGACGTGTCACGTGGTGAGAATTCCACATAGGGATTATGTTTTGGTTATTGTCCCAAGTGGAAGTGGAGGCCTAGAATTGGAGCCCTTAAATATCAACCATCATATCTATCGACAGAAAGATCTCTTCCATAGATCCAGTGGGTAAAGATCAGGAGAGAATTTGATGTAGTGAAAATGGAGATGGCACTTTTCATCTCCTAAGTTACAAAGGAATTAAATAAGGATCCACAGAGGGATAATACCATTGGACAAGAACCTTTAACTATGATCATTAGATCTACCGGCCACAAGATCTTAGTCATAGATCTTTGTGTAAGTGGAGGGATCATAGTATCAAAGAATAATATATTTATCAATCTCATGATTAATAGGATTAATATAATAAATTATCTCGTAATCACCGGGATGTCGGACACCGGAGGTCTCTGAAGTTTACACCATGCCAGGAAATCTCGAGATTCGGTTTTCGGGACTACGTGTCCTAAAGCGGTGCATCCATGTGGTGCCCGGTAAGAGGTCCACATGTCATATAGTGGTGACGCTGCATGTCATGTGGATCTATCATAAATAGGTTGAGATATGTAGAGGAAACTTGTGCCACTTTTCAAGTGGTGCGAGTGTTTCATTTCTTGCCAGGTGATAGACAACGATCGACCCACATTGCTTGGGTGCCAACTCATACTGGCTTAGGTAAATTGGGTCTATCAAAGGTGCAAGAAAGGGGGATTCCTGGTGATCCGATGTGATGTCAGAGGATGTCACACAACCAATGAAATATGGAGGAGTGTCATCACCTAATCAGGTGAGACAAATGCATGACGATTACGTGTACTCCACATCAAAGCATGTGGGAAGGTCATGATCCCGATTATTTATGGTATGAAATAAGAGAGGAGATATAATAAATAAATTTAAAGAGATATATCAGATATCCAATAATATAACTTAAATTTATCAAAGATGCAACCATAAACACAAAGATACAGTAATACAAAATTTCTATTAATGAGCAAAATGTACAAAACTATAGAAATATAGAGTGAAAGACTCGGTAGAATGGTGACAACTTATCTATGAGAAGAGATGTGAAGGATACTCACATTCATAAGAAGATGATTTAAAATTATTCTCTAAAGGCATTTTTAACATAAATAAAATCCAAAACCCTAACCCGGAAGATGAAAATCCAACAGTTTTGTGGACCCTGTTTTGGGTAGTTTAGTGTATCAACTTCCCAGGGGCATAAATTTAGCATACGATCTCTGTATTGGAGGATAAATAGCTCATTGAAAAGGTATTCTCAAGGTGATTCATTTTGGGGGATGAATCAGAGCCTTTGGCTATCAATGGGTTCTCCATCCCAAAAAAAACTTCATTTAGCCCCTTAAAATGGCCTTGGAAGTTTAGGAACCGAAAAACTGCTAAAAATAGTAAATTGTCGGAACACTGTTTGGAGCTAGTTGGGATAGGTGGGTGGCCACTGATATCCACCTAGATCAATCTTCTATCCTTAGGAAGCAATGTTCCCCATTGCGTTGAATTCTCAAGGGAGAGGGAAAAGAATTTACTGAATCTATATCTTGATGAGTTGCTTTCCTTGCTGGAGAAGTTGTGTTGCTTAGCTTTTTGAAGGTTGTCACAAACCCATGGTTGGAAGTGTTGGACCTTTCTAACTAGTCTAGCTACATGAGATGCTTGTGTGTAGAAGGAATATTTATGCTTTGCTACAATATTTTCAACCTACTTCTTTTGGATAGAAGGTGCTTGGACCAAGGCTGCAATGGTTGTAGTGTCCTTATGTTAACCTTTTGAAAAAATTGTGAAGAATATAAATTTTGTAGTATGAGATACTACCTTGCGACATTTGTTAGGTGGGATAATAGTTAGAACTACCTCTAGTATCCTGTAGAGATGACCACCCAGAGTAACAATGACACTACGGGGTCAAGACTCATAAATAACATGGCCCTTCCACATATATGGCTGGCCCAAGAGAACATCATAGAAATCCAGCAGGGAAATGTCACATAATATCTCATCCTTGAAGGGTTGGATGCCATATGAAATTCGACACTACTGGTTGACACAAAGATCCCATCCTTGGTGAAGCCACTCGATGTTGTATGGTTGTGGGTGTGGTGTTGTTGACAATCCCAACTGTTTGAAGACCTCTACTAAGATGATGTTATTCTGGCCCCTGCTATCAACAATAAAATGTAGCAGGGTCCCCTTCACCCACATATGTGAATGAAAAATGTGCTTCCCCTATTCAGGATATGCTGGTTCATTTAGTTGAACTACTGCGGTCGTGACAATAGCAGTGGGGTATATGTCGATGATATGTCTTCTACCATTATTTTCTGAATCGGATTCTAAATTAAGGGTCAGATCCTTGTATTTGATGTAACATCCTCGACCACCCATGGATGGGGAATGCTACACAAGAGAACACTTTCATTCTCTCTGTGAAACATACTGTAACATACCCAACATCCAACTGATATATGCCACATAAAATTTTCAAACTTCATGCAATTAAAATATATACACACATAACTCTTGCAGAAATATATATATATAACATAACAGAAAAATACATACTGTAATTACACAGATTCATATGGGAATGAAAATAAACATATACATGAAACATATGCAAGCAATACCCATAAATATAAATAGATCTATAAACCATACACAAGATAAACCCATAAAAATAATCACACAAATAATAATGCAACATGTAAATTTATCACACAGTTGACACTTATCTTAGGGAGAATAACACCAACTGCATGCAGACCTTCCAGGAACCTCCTAGCCTTAGAACACACTGCTCATCACTCTCAGCAGTGGGTCACCCCCGAGATGGGACTAAACTCCACTCGGGTAAAGGGTTCCTAACCAGGCTAATGGATCATGGACAATAGGAAAGATTCCTCCACAGGTGCCAACTCAAACTAACAACCTACAGTCTCTCATTCCCCACATGCTTGTCCCACCCTAGGAAGTGTGCCCCTTATATGATCAACAATCCTTTGGCTTCCCCACTTCCTTTCTGGGATTCAACAACAGGCTGAACAAGAAGTCTCAGAGCCCTGTAGCTGTAGTTTATTACCTTGAGAAATCAATTCTCGACAATTCTCTCACCCAGAGAGATTTCTCATGGGCCTGAAAACCAACCTCTTCAATATCCCACGAGCTTGACAACCCGCTTCTTCAATCCATCTCCCAAGATAACCAACTATAGAAACTAATATGGCTACGGATACAGGTTCATATACAATGACCGAAAGTATGGAGGATAGCTGACTGCGTGAGTGAATGGTCTTGGTATCACTGAATGGATAACTACCTTATCGAAGGAATGATGGATGAATCATGGAAAATTAACTAAGTCCCAACAATATGTATGCATGTCCCCAACTTGACACTTGTCATGTTGGGAGCTACTTTGGCCCACTTGTCCCCAAATTTGGAACTTAGGATAAAATAATTATCCATACTTTATACTTTAAGAAATATTAATATAATATTCCTTTTTGGCTTAAGCTCCCTATATTATCCCTTTTCCTTAAATTTTATCCCTCCCTTTCCCTAACTAGTGGAGTTTAGTCCCCCATACTCTTTTATCATGGTTGGTCTGCGCACAATGATGTATTTTATATTAATTATGAGACATATACAAAAGTAGGCGTGATGGCCTTTAACATCTAGGATCTCCTCCCTAATCAAAACTTAAGCATCCTAGATTATAATAACTGGCTCACCATCCTATAAAACACATCATATACACAAAGGCTCCCTGGCCTCAAAATTGCGTGTACTTAAGTTGTTGTGCGCGGTATCCTGTAATGTGCGCACTTCATCATTTTACTGCACAGTACATGCGTGCACTATGCCATGAAAGGTGCATACAAAATGATATGCAACAACTCACCAACTTAAGTACATTTGTATTTACATTTACAATTGGGTTCGACCTAGGGATATTACAATCCCCTCCCCTTATTTATGCAATTTTCTCAGTGCATTATGTACACATATACAACAAAATTTCAAAAATCCTCAAAAAGATGTGGGTATTCTGCCCGCATTGCATCCTCATGCTCCCAAGTAGCGTCCTCAGTGCATTATATACCATGTACCATTCAAATTCTCTAAAATATCCAATCTTTAGCTATTGGAAGTTTGGTATCCATTTGGTGCTCTACTTTCCAGCACCAATTCTTGTACTCATACTGCAACTGGAAGTCAATTGCTCTATTCCATAGAGTTGTTTCAGGAAATAAATCAGCTCATTGTTCCTTATTACATGCTTCAATTAAACCTCATTGAAGCAACAATTGGTAAGCTAATAAGAAAAGGTGCATCTATGCGATCTCAGAAAATCATAAACAAATAGAAAAAGGTGCATCTTCTAGGTAAGCTAACCGAGATCTAACCCTTGTTGTAATTGAGAAGATAAATTTTGTTCTTGTGTGAAAAGAGTTTTTTTTAGCTCTCCAAGGCCGTCTTCAACAAAAACAACAACAACAACAACCCCAATCATCCTATTGAACATTACAATATGTTTTTCTAGACCATTTGGTTAAAAGTTGCCTTATTAAGTAAGAGGTCTTGAGTTCAAGTCTCTCTTTTGTTACTTTTTTTGAAAAAGTTCATGCTAAAATTGTAAAGTGTATTTCACTTCAAGTATAAAAGTGAATCACTATAAGTAGCTTTAATATTTTTTTTAGAGTTATTTATTTTGCATGAAGTAACTTCATTGTAAAAATGATCCCCACTTCTCTTTATAAAAGTGGGGCACTTCAAAAAGAAACTTACACCACCATGTGGTCCTTTGGTTACCGTTTATGCCTCTTTTTTAAAAGGGCATAACTCTCACATCTGAAGTCAGTTTTAAGTGTCGTACTTTTTTAAAACCACATAAATTTTCAAGATATTTCCATTCAGATCATCATTTTCAGTTTTTAAATCCATATTACTTGCATATTTAATATGGCTTCTACAAGTAATCTCTTACTTACCAGCACCAACTACTTCCAATGGAAATCCCATATGGAGGATTTATTAAGAAGTAAAGGCATGTACCGGATCACCTTGGGAAAGGAAACAACACCCACTGATGCTAATAAGAAATCCAAATGGGATAATAGGAATGACGAAGCACGTGGATTAATCAGAATGTCCATCTCTCCTGATTTAAAGTTCCACCTTCAAACAATTGATAAACCCAAAGAAGATTGAGAAAAGATTGAATCTGTGTTTGTTAAACACAATATTATTCAAGCACAACAGTTAGAAAATAAATTACTAACTTTAATTCCAAGTGATTTTTCTTGCATTGAAGACTATCTATCTAAGTTTAAAAGACTCGGAACTTTATGTGAAGAATGTAAGATAAATATAGACAAAGATCGTTGCATCTATCTTATTCTTTCTAATCTAAGTAGTGCATATTTTGTGTTTGTATATACCTTTTATGCCATGCAAGAGGCTCTAGGGACAACTTATCAAAAAATCTCTCTTGAGAACTTTTGTGATGTTTCGATTAGAGAGAAATATAAGCTCGTACAACTTGGAGTGATAAGCACTGTAGGTACCTCCAACAAATCCTTAGTTGTCCATCAGAAAGATAAAACCAAGAATCCCAAGAAGCAACATCCTCGTCACAACAACAAGAAATATAAGGGTCCCAAACCCACTAAGATAGCTTCCGCTCCTAATGGTGGTAAAGGAGCAAAATATAAAAGAAAGAAGACTGACAAACATTGCAACTTTTGTGATAAATATGGTCATGATGAGTCCAAATGTTTCAATAAGATGGCATCTTTGGAAGCAATGATGAACAAGCACAACATCAGTATTGATTCTACTTTTTCTTCTTCTTCTGATGAACATGCACTTTCATCTTCTGGTTTCTCCTTCAATACAACATCTACTTTTACTTCTAATGAGTGTCTTATTGATTCTAGAACATCTTATCATATGGATAAGGATAGAGACATATTTTCTACTCTAAATGAATGTAACACCAAGAAAATATTTATTGGTGATGATAGATCTGTTAGTGTTGAAGGATCTGGAATAGTTCAAGTAGAAAATGGTCATTTCAATGATGTATTGTGTGTTCCAAGTCTTTCTCATAACCTTGTATCAGTATATCAAATCACTCATTCAAGTGAAGGTAAAACCATAGAGTTTTCACCTCACCAAGTTGTAATCAAGGATCTAAAATATCCTCAGCATGTTCTTGCAACTGGAATTGATGATGATATTGCCAGGTTGTACAAGTTTGACAACTTTGGGTCATCATCTTTTTCACCAGTTTTTGTTTCTCATAGCGATGACTTGAGCAAACTTTGGCATGAGTGGTTTGGCCATCTA
Organism: Picea engelmannii; assembly: GCA_009831015.1. Classification (NCBI taxonomy): domain Eukaryota; kingdom Viridiplantae; phylum Streptophyta; class Pinopsida; order Pinales; family Pinaceae; genus Picea; species Picea engelmannii. The sequence goes on along the minus strand of ML779699.1, from coordinate 566,605 downwards.
AACTATCGCTCATTGCAGCAACTATGTTATCAAAAAATGGTGACTGGTCTTCCTCTTGTTTCATGCAGAGATGGTGTTCGTGTCCATTGTGTTCTCGGCAAACATCATCAGGATAGTTTTGACAAACTTGCCTCTTAGCATGCCTTCAATCCTTTGCATCTTGTTCACAGTGATTTGTGTGGTCCACTTTATTCTCCTTCTTTTTCTGGGTGCAAGTATTTATTAACTTTCATTGATGAATTTTTGAGACGTATTTGGGTTTACTTCTTAAAACTTAAGAGCGAAGTTTTTGACAAGTTTTTGGTCTACAAGGCCCTTGTAGAAAAGAAATATGGACATCAAATTCAAAGGATAAGAACAGATAATGGAGGCGAATATGTGAACAATAATTTTACAAGTTACTACACTACACAAGGAATCCAAATGCAACACACTATTCCATATACACCACAACAAAATGGTGTTGCCGAGAGAAAGAATTGCACATTAAAATAAATGTCTAATTGTAGGATCCAATCTAATGGATTAAGTCTAAAGTATTGGGCGAAAGCCATCAACTATGAAAATTACATAGTAAATTGCACTCCCACAAAGGCTCTTAAAAATATAACATCGGAAGAAGCTTGGACTAAAATTAAACCAGATGTAAGTCACTTTTGTGTATTTGGAAGTATAGCATGGGCTCACATTCCTGATAAGAAAAGGAAAGCATTGCATCCTAAATGTGAGAATTTTATATTTGTTGGTTATTCGGAAGATGTCAAAGGTTATAGACTTCTTCAAACACATTGTAATGAAATTATTATTAGAAGAGATATTAAATTTGATGAAAATCTCTTGGCCTGTGAGCCTAATTCGACATTTGTGCCTGTGTGCCTTCTTCGTCCTGTGATCCATCTTCGGTGTTTGTGCCTTCTTTTGTCCTGGTTTCTTCTTAGATGATGATAGTGAGGATGAAAATACACCTCCACCTACTCACCTTCCTCCAGATGAGTCCTTTGAACCTAAATCAACACCGGCTCCACCACTTCCTAGATGGGTACATTCAACATGAGAAGAAACTGGTGATCTTGTCGGTGATCCTTCAGATCAACATCAGACATGTTCACAGTTCCAATCAGCCTCTTCTCTTTTGGCTCAAGTTTTAGAAACTCATGCTTCAGGTCATCTAGATTGGTATACAACAATGAATGAAGAATATTGTTATTTAATGACAAACGATACTTGGGATCTTGTACCTCTTCCAAAAGGAAGAAAACTTGTCAGATGTAAATGGGTCTATGGAACTAAGTATGCATTAGATGGAAGTGTTGAAAGACACAAGGCTCAGTTATTTGCCAAAGGATTTTCCCAAGTTGAGGGAATTAACTATAATGAAACCTTTTCCCCTGTAGCCAAAATGAATTCCATCCGACTTGTTCTTTCCCTTGATGCCTCACATAAATGGGAGTTCCATCAGATGGATGTTAGATCCGCCTTTTTGCACAGAGATTTGCAATAATAAATCTACATGGAACAACCTCCTGGCTATGTCCATAATGACTCTAGCCTTGTTTGTCACCTTAAGAAATATCTTTATGGTCTCAAGAAAGCTCCTCGAGCTTGGTATGCCAAAATGGGCAACTTTCTTATTGCCACTGGATTCTCTAGATGCCATTCTAATCCTAATGTCTATACCAAGAAAGTAGGAATCCATCTCATAATCCTTTTACTTTATGTATATGACCTTATCCTTACTAGTAGTGACTCAAAAATTTTAAACCATGTGAAAACCATCCTTAAAAAGAAAATTGAAATGACAGACTTAGGCTTTTTGCACTATTTCCTTAGCCTACAAGTTTTGCAAACCAATGTAGGAATTTTTCTTTCCCAGTCTAAGTATGTTTGTTACCTTCTTCGTCGCTTTCACATGGACTATTGTAAACCAACCCCTTCTCCCTTCTAGTCTAGAGCCAATCTTACTGCCACCCTGTACCGTCATTTAGTTGGTAGCCTCTTATACTTGACGCATACCCATCCTGATATTTCCTTTGTTGTTGGTCTTGTTGCCCGGTATATGCAAACACCCCATGAAAGCCATTGGAAAGAAGATAAAATGATAATTCACTATGTCCGTGGTATAGTTCAGTTCGAGATACATTATAGTTCAAGGGGGATCCTTTATTGGTTGGTTTCACTGATTCAGATTGGGCTAAAGACCAGGGATGATTTTAAGGATGGAAATTTATTTTAAAATGTAGAAACCTTGGCGAATCTTACTAATCCTTCATATGCCAACTATAAATGTTTGGCGATATTTTTGTAAAAATATTCAAATTTCTAAGGATTTTATATAGTTTTTATAAAATTTTGGCGATTTTTAAGGAAAACTAATTTTATCCTATAGAATTTGGGCGAATCATTTTTAAAATAGCGAATCTCGTTTTTGGAAAAACCATGGAAAATTAGCCCATGAGGGAAATTTAGCCCCTAAAATCATCCATGCCAAAGACCCTTATGCTTGGAAGTATATTGCAGGTTATTCTTTCATCTTTGGTTCAAGACCTGTCACTTGGGCCTATAACAAACAACAAGATATTTCACTTTCTTCATCATAAGTAGAGTACCAAGAAATGGTAAACGCAATTCAAGAAGCCTTATGGCTTCGATGGATCCTTTCAGAGTTTGGATTCCAACAGCAGCATCCGACCAACCTTTGGTGTGAAAATCAGAGTTTCATCAAGCTTGCCAAAGACCCAGTTAAACATCAGCATAGAAAACACATTGAGCTACACATGCACTTCATCATAAAGCTCGTTCATGATCAAGTTATTGAAGTTCTCTTTTTCCCTACAGAAGATCAAGTTGCAAAATTTTTCACAAAGTCTCTTATAGAAGCGAAGTTTTCCAAACTTCGATCTATGTTAGGTGTTCAAGAAGTTTTCATTAAGGGGGGATAGGCTCTAATGCCTCCTTCCTTCTCCTATTGTGTCACCATTGTAAATCCTTCAATCCTATCTCAATTTGTTCTTAAGGGGGGATGTTAGGATATTTAAACACTTAGGAGTTAGTTAAGATTTACTTGGTCTAATGTGTCATTAAGTAAAAGTGTGTTTCTTAGTGTGTTTATTTAGTATGCATTAGTATGCATTTGTATTTAGGAAATTTGACGGTCACGATATGTTCCCGAAATAGAGTGGTCTGATAGTTCATACTCTCCTCGATCTTAACGACCATTGATCAGTGTCTTAACAGCCGATTGGTCCATGATATCTATTTAAAGAGCATGGAGAGTCATTTGTCGATGATCGATTGTGAGAAAATTTCTCCGTAATCTTTTTCTTTTGCCTTAATAAACTGCTCCAAGTGCTTGTGTCGGTTGGGGTCGTGGATGTTTCCCCATAGGGTTTTTACCACGTGAAAACATTGGTGTGTTGATATTTGATCTGGTTATGTGAGTGGTTACTGAAGGTGTTCGTCCTCTGTTGGAATACCTGTGTTGTCGAACAATCTTCCATTCTTCCGGATTCTTGAATATTCATGTGCTCTTCACTGTAACCACTCTGCATGATTATTTCTGATCTGAGCACTTTTTAGCCAAATCACTCTTGCTTTCCTTTTATTTTCCATACAAATACTAAACTAATATTAACCTTTATCTTTTATTTACTTCATGGATCCATCTATTCCAACTCATACTTGGGTGCATTATAATTCCAATCGTGTTGTCTTATATAATTTGGATCTTCAACATCCATTTATTTTTTGGAATGAACTAATTCAACTCTTTCTGGAATGAATACTTTATTATTTGATTTTTCTTCCACCCTTCTCCACTACTTTCCAACTAGCCTCAAACTTGGCTTGCATATCCAATCTCTTAGCATGTTGTAAGGATGGACATATGCCTCCTACTCTAGTTGCAGAGAATTAATTAAAAGTACTTAATACTATTTTTAATTTACCCTCAAAATTTCAAGGGCTACTTCCACCCTCTGGAAATTTCACTTATGGCTCTATGCCACTCGAGATGGATTCTTCTCTGGCACCATCTCTTTTTCATTCAAAACCATGCATAGAACCATTTTATTTTTCATGGTTCTTTAATGACTCTCTACAAAGATTCATTTCACTTTTAAGTCTTTCTTGATTTTGACATCTCCATGCTATTGTGGAAATATCTTCAATACCTTTGGAATGCACCAATAATATCTACTAATATTATTTCTTTCCCATTAGCTTGATATCTACCTCAATACTTCTTCTTCCATTCTCCTATCATGTTCATGGACTTGAAACTACATATTATGCTGATATTAATTTTCAACATTTCACTATTATTTGGATCCCTCTGATCTAACTCCTACATGACCCAATTATATTTCCAGTCATGTTTTCTGAGTAACCTTGGACATAACACCAAATTCCTTCTTGAGGTACTTGATTTATCCCTTCTTTAACTAATCATATCAACACTTGGATTTTCTTTCTCAATATTATTTTCCCTTGTCTTGACCAATCTAATTTCAACCTGCCTTGCGCAATCCACATCTATCAGGCCATATTGATGCCCTTCATACCATCCTTCCACTACGCACTCTGATAACCATAAGGGAATAATTATTCTATAATTTCATAGATAATGCATGGATATGATGCACTTCTTATCCATATATGCATTAAGCCTCTTTCTTTATCCGATTACTCTCATTATGATAGTCAATTTCTTTTATAATAGATATTACTCCAATGCATTGTTTAATTTTTATATTGGTTTCTTTGGGAGTGTTCACTAATTAATTCACTACATGATCTATTCCTCTGCCCAAATTCCATTTAATACTTGACTAACATGAGAGGACTTCCTGTAGTGGATTTCGAAGACTTTATGGCTGCACTCATATTCATACCTTGACATTTTGGGATCTTGGATTTTGATCATATTATGAAATATATTTGTCAAAACAGTCTTTCTCTGAGTACCTCTTCTTATTTTTAACTAAATTTCAACCTTCTCACCTATAATAACTAAAAAATTTAACTCTGCAAAAATGTGCAGCCAACAAAAATTGGTCACGTTAACTGACTCAACAATTTCATGAAAAATATGAACCATTCTAGTTCAATAATATATCAGAATTGTAAATGTGTTGAACCTACACAGAATATATCTAGCTAAACAATAATACACACATTTGTAGAAAGAATTGGAGAAGGATGGAGGAGAGAAAGAATAGAAAGAATTATCATTAACCGTTGTGAATAATGAATAATTTACACATGATATACTCTATATAACTCAATGAGTTCGACTTGAGGTGAACCAAGTTTCCATATTGGTGGTCTAGAGTGATATGGACACACACCAATAGTTACAAGAGTGAACTGCCACCTATTCTAGTCTCTCAGGTAGTTACAGGAGTGAACTGCCACCTAGTTGAGTTAACTAGTCAACTAGTCTTCAGTTAACTGAATGAACAAAAAGTAGTGAGGATTTAACTCAAGGAATCAAGGCTAATGTGTCACTTTGGTTATTATACCAAGGAAAGGTCTAATTATCATGGTTATTATCCCAATGTTGCATGGTGATGATCCCAATGCAACATCTAAACTCAACTCAACTAGTCAAACTAAAGTGTGAACTGAAAGAGAATATTCTCCAGGTGGAATATTCTCTCCTAAAATATAGGAGACTGGATAATGACTAATTAT
>ML779699.1:529809-560864 GCA_009831015.1 Picea engelmannii | reverse complement strand
GAACTATAGTTGCTAGGCAACTATGTCCTTCACTCCAAGATGACCTCACAGAGAATGGAATTTCTGCTCAATGAAGGTCTTGGTGAAAATGTCTGTCATCTGTTCTGCTGAAGGACAGAACTATAAGTCAATGATCCCCTTGTGTAATAAGTCCTAGATGTAGTGCATGTGGATATCGATGTGCTTCGTCTGCTTCCTCTGAAATGGATCTCTGCAGAACTTCAGAGTGCTCTAGTTGTCACACCAGATGACGATCAACCAATGAAACTGAATGCCCAACTCAGTGACAAAATGTTGTAGCCACATAGCCTGAATGATTATGTTAACTACCCCTCTATACTCTGCCTCAACTAAAGAAAGATAAATGGCAGCTTGCTTCTTGCTCGACCAACAGATAGGCCCAAAACCAAGATTGAGTGAGTAACCAGATGTGGACTTGCGATCAATTCTATCGCCAACCCAGTCAGAATTAGTAAAACCATTGAGATCTAATGTAGATTTTGTTGCATAATGAATCCCAAAGGTAATGGTGCCCTATACGTATCGAAGGATACGCTTTGCAGCTTTCCAACGTAGCTCATGCGGCTCCTGCATGAACCTGGAAACTGTGCCATCTGCATATGATAGGTCTGGTCTGGAGTGTGTGAGATACAACAAGCTCCCCACTAGCCGTCTGTATAGTGTGATGTCAACCAGTGGAGTCTCCCCACCATCCTCATGTTTGACTCTTGATAGGAAAGGAATCGGAGCAGATTTGCAGTCTATCATGTGAAATCTCTCAAAGAGATCTCGTGCATACTTGGATTGAGATAGTTTGATGCCTGATGCATCCTGACTGATCTCAAGTCCAAGGAAGAAGTGTAGCAGACCCATGTCTGTCATCAAAAACCTGTCATGAAGAATCAATCGCTGAAGTCGAGCAACCAATGATCAACAAACCATCGACATACAGAACTAAAAGTAGAAGTGAATCAACTGTCCTGAGCATGTATACATTTGGATCTGATTTACAACGTACAAAGTTTTGTGACAACATGTAGGAGTCCATATTGGCATACCATTCCCTCAGAAGGTTATTGAGGCCATAAAGTGACTTCTTTAGTCGATAGACCAAAGATGATTCCTGCATAAATCCCTGGGGCTTCTCCATGTAGATCTCCTCGGAGAGATCACCGTGGAGAAATGCATTCTTCACATCGATCTGATGGAATTCCCATCCCTTGGTTGCCGCAATGGCAAATGCCAATCGTATGGAATCCATCTTCACTAATGGAGCAAAGGTCTCATCATAGTCAATACCATGAACCTACTGAAAGCCTTTGGCGACAAGCCTGCCTTTGTATCTATTGATTTGTCTATCCGCTACACTCTTGGTCCTATAGACCCATCTGCATATGACAATTATCCTTCTATAAGGAAGGGGAACCAAATCCCAAGTCTGGTTCTTGAGGAGGGAGTTCTACTCCTCCTGCATGGCGGATTCCCAAAAGGGATTTCCAGTAGCCTTGCCATAAGACTATGGATTTGAAGACTGAAGCAATAAAATATGCTTGGAAGGAAATGGTTTAGTGGTAGTGAGTGCAACAGGAGGCTCCTCTAAATCAGATCGAGTCCTCCTGGTATCGGTTGGATCACCTACGAGATCCCATGCATCCTGAAGAGTAGTATGTGACCACTTGGGCCTCTGCTTTGGCTCTACGAATGCATCTGGATGCTCTAACTCTACATCTGACTGTACTAACTATGAATCTGAATCATCTAATTCCTCTGAATCAGAACTCTTGTCTGAATAAGAATCATCATGTGCATGCTCATCATCTTGGACAGGTGGAAGAGTGAAGGTGTCTGCATGCAACTGCTGAGGTACATGCGAGACACTTTCCTCAAATTGGACACTACGCTCAATGATGAGTCAGTCCAAGGAAATATAAATAATTCAATATCCCTTCACACCGTCGGGGTATCCAACAAAAATGCACTCAGTGCTCTGTGGATCAAGTGCCTTCCTCTTTTCAGAGGGAATCTGGGCCCATGCACGTGAACCAAAAATGCGAAAGTGGGCCACTTCTGGTTTGAGGCCGCTTCAAGCCTCGTAGGGGGTATTATCCTTGACATATCTATGAGGAGATATGTTTTGGATGTATGTTGCACAGTTAAGTGCTTTGGACCATAGTCTCTGTGGTAGTGACTTTGCATACAACATGCAAGATTCCATCTCCTTTAGAGATCTATTTTTCTGCTCAACAACTCTGTTTTGTTGCGGAGTGTAGGGAACTGTATGCTGCAACTGAATCCCTTCCTCATGGAAAAGATTATGGATATCATGATTCACATACTCTCCCCTGTTATCAGTTTGGAGGAATTTGATCTTCTTTCCAGACTATGTCTCAAACAAATATTTGAAATCTTTGAGGTGTTGAAAGACCTCGGATTTTTGCCTGAGAAAGTAGATCCAAGTAAAACGTGAGAAATCATCAACAAAAAAGAGAAAAAACCTCACTCTGTTGATGGATGTATGCATAAAAGGACCCATAAGGTCACTATTGATCATATCTAAAGGTGCGGAAGCTCACTGAGACTTTCCTTTGATGAATTTCTCTTGAGGGTGTTTTCCGAGAACACATCCCTCACATACTCCCTTGGAGAAATGGATTTATGGTAGACCATCAACTAATTTGTTCTTGCTAACTTGTTGCATGTATCTGAAATTCAAATGTCCAAACCTTTTGTGTAATATCCTACTACTTTCATCAGCATGAGTAAGCAGTAAAGCAGAATTAGGTTCAATGAATTCAGAAAATGTATACAATCAAGACTAAAGATTTACCTCATCGGTAGCAACCTTGGAGTTGGTTTGCATGTCGTATATGTCCATGAAATTTCGTTTGAATATGAATTTATTTCCGATGCCGGAATTCATCATCTGATACATGGAGAGAAGGTTGACATAAAGCTTGGGAACATGCAACACGTTCTCGAATCCATTGGTGAGTTCAATCCTTCCTTTGCTGGTGACTTCGACAGAAGAGTTTTCCCCCATCAGAATAGGAGGACCTTTGCATGCATCCAAATAAGAATAGAATGCTTCTAAGGAATCCATGTGATGTGATTCTCCTGAATCTACGATCCAAGCATCGGGAGAGGAGTTGATGGCAATCAAGGCATGGCTAGAATTTCCTTTCTTGGAATTCAGATCTTCTGGCTTCTTCTTCTTTGCACCCTCGAGGATGCGATCTCCAAGGTTGTTTTGCTGAAGTATCTGAGACATCAGATCTATTTTTTTTTGCATGCATGCATATTCTGAATGGAATCCTTTGTGACAGTATGTACATTTCTCTTCTTTTATTCCCTTTTCTCCTTTGGATCCGGAGGCATCGGTGAAGGGTTTTGTGTACCCTTCCTTCTTTGTATGTGCATGAGATTTCCACTTATATTTATCTTTAGATTTCTGATATTTGTGGCTGCCATCATGCACAGTGAGTGCATGCGCCCTTGGGCCTTTGATTGCACTCATGTTGATGAACTTGGTTTGCTCTTGTGTCAGGGATACGATAAAGTCCTCAAGAGAAGGCATCTTCCAGGTGCCTCAAGAGGCGAATCTGACAGTATGGAATGTGGATACGAATACAAAAAATTCAGGTCCATTATTGGAGAGAATGGTGAGAACCATTTGTTTCTCCTCCTTTGATTTATCAACCCCGCAAACTTTGAGTTGCAATAGTAAATCCTTGAATTTTGTAAAGAAATCTTGGATATTCTCGAAGCTTTTTGGATCCAATGTGAGTAGCTCCAACTCTACCATGTGTCCCCTCATCTCATCCTATTTGACAAATATCCCTTCCAAGATTTTCCAGGCTTCATTGGGAGTCTTACAAGAATATATGTGAAAAAGGAGATCGAGAGAAATAAGACTGCAAATCGTTCCGAGTGCCTCATCCATGCGATTTAAGTACTTGGATTTTTCTATGGCTGATGTTAGTTCTATATATGTATTAATGGTTAACCTATACAACCCTATGGATCAAATATGTATGGATATTTTATCCTTCCATGAAAAATAGTTGTAAGGTGTAAGAATGAATTCTTTTTGGAATTCCATCTTTCTGTTGTCTTCAATCTTTTGTACCTGCAAAAATTTTTGGTGTAGCTTTTGTTTAGAATTTTGTCGGCTCTGATACCATGAAAATGTGTTGAAACTACACAGAATAGATCTATATAAACAATAATACACACATTTGCAGAGAGAATTGGAGAAGGAAGAAGGAGGAGAGAAAGAATAGAAATAATTCTCATTAACCGTTGTGAATAATGAATAATTTACACATGATATACTCTGTATAAATCAATGATTTCAACTTGAGGTGAAACAAGTCTCCATAGTGGTGGTATAGAGTGATATGGACACACACCATTAGTTACGAGAGTGAACTGCCACCTATTCTAGTCTCTCAGGAAGTTACGGGAGTGAGCTGCCACCTAGTTGAGTTGACTATTCAACTAGTCTTCAGTTAACTGACTGAACAAAAAGTAGTGAGGAGTTAACTCAAGGAATCAAGGCTAATGCACCACTTTGGTGATGATACCAAGGAAAGGTCGAATTAGCATGGTGATGATCCCAATGTTGCATGGTGATGATCCCATTGCAACATCTAAACTCAACTCAACTAGTCAAACTGAAGTGTGAACTGAAAGAGAATATTCTCCAGGTGGAATATTCTCTCCTAAAATATAGGAGACTAGATAATGACTAATTATGACTAATAAAAAAATAAAAACCTTAGGAAAAATAAATCCTAGGTGTGTGTGAAGTAACTCCAACAAGAATTATTTATTTTGATTTCATGGAAATTGAATGCCCAGATCAATTTTCTAGGTGGATAGTTATATTCTACTGTCCGAGTCCTTTCCAATGCCTATTTCCATGCTCAATTCCGAGTCTTGAGTGAAATGTTATGGCTATTTCAAAATTTCCCATTGATGTTTTCGTTCACTCTTCAACTTGGCGCAACTATGCGCTTTAATTATGAATTTTTTCACCTACTCCATTGGAATTTTCGTAGGATATCAATTGGGTTTCTTCATAAACATATTCTGGACACTCTATCGAAGTTTCACCTTTTTTGGGGTTCTGGGATGCTAGTTACAACTTGTTGAAGTTATAGGCCAATTCGTGTTTTTTTTTTTTTTTTGGTCTAGAATGCTATAGGTACCTTCTTTTCCATATTAAACACTTTTAGCATGCCCAAAATTTCAATTCATCTTTGGGGCTGTCTTCTATGTTTCAGTAGATTTCCATTGACTTCTCCTATGCCTCAATCAGATTCTGGAGAAGAAAGTTATGGCTCTTTGAAGTTAGTTGGGTCTTAAAATTTACCCTCCACTGTTTGTGCTGTAACTTTCTCATAATAGCTCTAATTGATTAATGGTTTACACCATTAGAAATATATCTCCGAGTTATTTTATATGAGATGCAGAGACAAAGTGTACCTTAGTATACTCTATTCTCGTGGTTTTTGAGTAGCTAAAAACGCTCTTAAGGTCCTCAAAAACGCATTGCAAAAAGATGACGTTCAAATAGTATAAAATGTCGTGGAAAATCATTGATTTTCTATTGTTGTTCACCATCCAAACGACTTCGCGCACACAAATTTCAACCTGTACACCCATATTTAGTATGCGCAGCAACACCACAAGGTAAATCGTGGTCCGCACACCTATAACCACTGTGTATCACTTCTCTGTCATGCCAATAATTTGCGTGCACTACTTTTGTGTCGCGCGCTAATACCCACCGCGCATAGTTTTGGTTCTTGCACTATTACCCATTGTGTGCAATTTTTGTATCACATGCTGGTATTCCACGCACATTTCACTCTACATGATGCACCATACCAAAGTTTAGTACGCCCCCACTAGGCACCAATACTCTGCATGCACCATTAACTAAACTATCGCGCAACAACATATACCCATATTACGCACGCACCAACCAAACTCCTTTGCATTCTTTCAATACTGCGCACACCACACATGCCATTATTATGTGTGCACACTACATGCACCTTACCATGCGTATGCACACCACATGCTAGTATTATGCATGCATCACTCTATCTGCATTGTGCAGTGCTAAATTTAGCGCGCGCACCTGCATACCAACATTTTTCTGCATGGTGCCAAAATTTAGTGCACGCACCCGCACACCAACATTTTTCTGCTCGGCGCCAAAATTTAACACGCGCACACGCACACCAACAATTTTCTGTGTGGCACCAAAATTTAGTGTGCGCACCTGCACACCAACATTTTTCCGCACGGCACCAAATTTTTAGTGCGCACACCCGCACCTCAAAATCTTTCCGCGCAGTGCCCAATTTTTACATATCACAAGATGTTTACTGTGCATCATGCATTTTTAGTGTGACCACCTACGCACACTCATTTTTATGCACATCAATTTCCCTGTGAATTCTACTACAGAAATTGTGGCTTTTTCCTAAATTTTTCCCAATTTCTACCATAAACATTCGACAACTATGAAATTCATTCAATTTCACCCCGATAACACCAGTTCAACCTCTGCAACAACAAATCACTATGGGTTGACATTTCTTGAACCAATTTACCCAAAATCAATTCACAAATTGAGAATTTTATTTACTAATCTCGCTCCATCTGCCATGGCTTTATTGTAACTTCAAATTCGACCAATTCCATGTCTAAATTTGGTAGAACATATATTAAACCAATAATATCTCACTACTTGGCCGAATTTCTCCATTTTCTCATGAATTTAACATCATGAATTGGGGATTTTCCCAATTCCGTGTCATTGCTCCTAAAATTTACCATGGACGCTCTGTGACTTGAAATTTGGCCACTTCAAAATCAATCCTCTATGAAATTTTGCTTCAAATCAACTTGCTCGACCCATCCAGGCTTAGTGTTGAAACTGAATCTCTGATACCATATTGTAACATCCCCATCCACCCATTCCCGGAGCATGCTACATGAGAGAACACTTTCATTCTCTCTGCGGAACATACTGTAACATACCCAGCATCCAACTGACCTATGCCACATAAAATTTTCAAACTGCATGGAATTAAAATATATACACATAGAACTCTTGCGGATATATATATAACATAACAGACAAATACATACTATAATTACATAGATTCATATGGGAATAACAATAACCATATACATACAGCATATGCAAGCAATACCCATAAATATAAATGATGCAGACCCCCTTTCTCTCCTAAGGGCTTTGTGACCTCCTGGTCTAGGATTGATCAAGAAACTGAGTCAGATTGACTCTTTGGGTCTCTTCTAGACCCCAAACCCACTTACACAGGTCCTTTGTCCAAATGTACAGATCGTATGAGACCCATGGGCTCTCTCCTAAGCATTGTTCAACTTCCACACCAACTAGGCGTTGGCTCTCTTCTATCTAAGCCTCTTCCTTCTTGCGACCACATTTATGACCACTCGCCTAACTCCAAAGGCGTTTCACAATTTCACGTGTCGGGTCTTTGCATGTGAGTCACCCCGACTCTCCTGACCTCTAAAAACCCAATAGGAGCCTAGCACGTACTAGCCCCTCTATTCTCCTTCACTGATGTGACCCTTCACTATGACCTGGAGCCATTATTTCGAGCACTTCACGACTTCGCGTCTCATGAAGTCTGCCTACTCGTCCTTCTGAACCCTGAGATTTCCAGTTCTTCTCGCTAGATCAATGGTCCACAATCCCCATGATCCAACAGTCTTGATCTCCTTTTTTCTTATCGGGACTTCCCGCTTCGCAAAGTTGGAGGAACGCTCACCTCCCTTCTCCCCATATCTGAACTTTCGATACCTCCTTCCCTCAAAATGAATCAACGGTCCAGATATTTCCTCGATTCGACGACTCAAATCAAATCGTGAACTTAGATTTCATGAATCCTCATGACTTTTCCCTTTGACATTTCCACTCTGTGAGTCAGCAAAATGTTGATCTCTCACCACGTGTCCTGTCTTTATGGACGGTTCCTATGATTTCAAAACTTCTCTTGTGCACCTTCCTTTCTCCGATTCCCAATTTCTCGAGAATTCACCCACATCAGATCGACGGTCTTCAACCCTCCATGATCTGATGACTCAGATTGACTCATGAGTTCACATTTTGCGAGTTCTCGTAAATCTACCCTTTGACTTCCCTGAGTCACGAGTTAGCGAAACATTGATCTGTTGCCACCTCTCCTCTGATGATTGACGATCCCTATGATTTCAGAACTTCTGGACTTTGCAAAGTCCACTCTCCCACCTACCTTCAAATTCTTAAGGTGTGTGCACCTTACCTCTAGATCAATGAATGTTTATCCATGTGCTCAGATCCAACAACTCAGATATGATCTTCTCCTGCACTCGCTTCTCCTGTCTAGACGTAGTTTTGACTGTCCAGATCACTCCTCTGCAGTTGATCTAACGATAGTTGTCACTCCTCCTCCTGAGCTTTGGATTTCTTCCCCAACTTGGAATATTTTGATGCTTCGAAGGTATCGACCTTCGATGTACCTCCTTCGAGCCCTGTGACTTTGGGTCTCGACGTTCACTTTCCCTCCTGAGCTTTGTCAATGAAACTCAATCTCGGCTTTGCGCACACTTGCGCTTTGTGTGTAGCTTTACATTACTCCTCCTGGGATTTCAAATTGCTCAGTATCTAAGGGTCTCATACCTTCCGCGTCTTCCAAAAGACTTTCTGGTGATCCTCCTAGCACACTCTATGCTCAACCTCCTAAGATTTGGAACTTAAAACAAGTTCTTTCTGAGTGCACTCCTTGTTCTTTGACTGACCTTTAACTGACTTTATTTCAACACTTCATCCGAGTGTTGGCCTGGTGCACTCCTTCCACATGACTTCCTCCAGAGAATTCAACAACTCTATCTCCTTCTTAAGCTTCATCTGCTCAGACCTCAAAGGTCTCTGTCCCTTCCATCCCTAGAAGAGATGCAAGTTCCCTCTTGGCAACTTCCGCTCAACCACTCCTTGTTGAGCTTGTAGAGTATTCAGTAACTCTATGAGTGTCTTCTCCTTGACACTTCTCTTCTCACTGGACTCGAAACAAACTTCCTTGGTGCACTCCTTGCACTCGCTCATGCCAACCAGGAAGAGCTCTACAAAACTTTCATTAGTTCTATCTCTCTATGTCTTCTCTGCACAGTCTTACCTCCAAGGTGTTCAACAACCTTGAGGCTCCTTTTTGAATTTGCGATCACTCTGGTGCGCCCTCCTACCATGTTCTTCCATGACTTCGCAGAGTTCAGATGCGCACTCCTTGTGCTGGCTACAAAAATTCCAATGTTTTGTTGTGCACTCCTTGTACAACCTAAAGAACTCATAATGATACAACAAACTCAAAAAAATATAGAGAAACCTATATTCCTAATGTAAATGAAACTTATCATACATATACAACATTCATTCATGAAATACATAAACACATGAGGAACCGTATGCAGGAAAAACTTCTTTTCTATTATCTCTGTGTGTCTATATAGATGTTTACATAAAAAAATGGACTGCAACAGAGTCCCAGTTCTCTCAATCTCTCCTTCGAAATATTCTACCTCCTAATTCTCCTAAGACTCTATTTATCTCTCAAGTCTCCTAATTACAAAATGAGGGATCTACGATCTTATCCTCTTCACCACCTTAGTGCCATCACTATCTCAGTTACAACACCATACCTCTATGACTACATTCCATAAATGAATATCCAGACCTGACTATGATCTGGACCTGCTACAGGCGACCATTTAAGGTAACCCTATCCACTACCTGTACAAAGGCATGGCCTAGAATTTATCAACCTTACAACAATTAATATGTATAGGATCATATTTCAAATTTTTAAAATGGGAGGATCGGTGCCTCTCCCTTTCTCCATTGTATGTTGGCACATTTTTTGAGGTGGAGCGATGCTCCTGCATCATACTCCACTACTGTGAAAAATTCATGAGCTCCTGCTCATGAGATTCCTATCTCTATTGAAATCCACCTAGATCCCAAACTCTCTTTGGGAGTTGTCCTCTTGCTCCTCTCCGGTTATGTCATTGTTGCTTCTTCCCTGCTTCTATGGAAGACTCTCTTTTCTTCATCTCCCCTTTGCTGACTGCTTCTGCTGACCTCAACATCATCCTTCGTATCTCCTCTATCACCTCGTCTAGCTGCTCCAGTGGCTGGCTAGTTTTATGCAGTCTTCTCAGTTGCAACTCCTCCTTATCAGTGGGTAGATCATCTTGATCCCTCATATCATTTTGTTCTTCTATGGAATTAGCTTTCCACCCTACTGCAAACTTCATTTATTCAATCTCATCATTGAGTCATTTCTCAACTTCTTCCTCTAACAGATTGTCTTATGTCATCTCTTCTTGTGTTGGCATATCTCCAACTCCCTCCAACCGTTCCTCTGGCTGGTATGCTCCTCCATTTTATTACAACTTGACCTGTTGAATGTGCAAGCTTTGCACCATTACCCTTCTCTCTAGGGCTCCCAATTCTACATACATATTAGAAAAGTCCATGATGTGTGCTTCCTTCTCCACTACAGGCTTCAGTGCTGCAGTCATCTCCTGTTCATCTTCCTGGATGAAAATTTCTGGAAATTCTATTGAATGTTCTTCTCCTTCTGTTGGGGCAAATGCCAATGTCTTCTCCTTCTCTTATTCCTCTAAGAAGGTCACTATTGGTTGTCCTTCTTCTATTTTTGCATCTGCAACACATGCTCTGCCCTCAACTGGGCTGCCTGGTAGGAATATCTCAATTCCCCCAATAATCATAATTCTCCTCTGATCCTCCTCTTGGATGGTGAAAGTATTTAACTTATCATCTTCATTCACATGGTCTACAAATATACATGAATATTCACCTATCAACACTCCTTTCTAACCTGAACTCACTTCTAAGCTCTTGAGACCTTCTGAAAGTCTCATTTCTTCCTCCCTTCCCACCTGGCAATTTGGGACTTCTCTTCTGCCCACCTGGAAGTCTATGAGATCAACTGATCCCATCTCATTGCCAACCTGGAAATCTGAACTTTCAACACTGTTGTTACACCTCAAGTGTCGCAAGTGTTGTCATTACAAGTGTTGTAAGTGTCACATCTTAACTACAAGTGTTGCAAGTGTCACAAACAATATACTTCCATCTTGCCTATGTCGTGCCTCTAACAACATCACAAAGACACTTAAGACACCCCAAAGACTAGTTTTGAAGAAGAGAAGTCACTTGACAGGGTGTAAAAACCTTTTTCCATGGAAAAAACACTTAAAAACTGAAGTTTGGAGAGGAGTGCTCCCCTAACCACTATCAGGGAGTGCTAGAGCTCCCTCAACCTCTTTGGGGGAGTTCTTGAGCGCCCTGTGCACCCTTTTGGGGTAGCGCTACCCTTTTTTTAGCAAATTTATGGTTTGTTGAGGAAAATAAGGGGAGAATCCCTCAATTTCTGAAGGTAGTTGGATTCAAATAGATGGTCAAGGCATGATCTTAGGGGAGATCCTCAACTAAAGGAGAATAATTCTCAAATTATCCCAAATATCTCTCAAGTGGTTCGACCTCTCCAAGGTTATATAAGGAGGCCTTATCATGGTCAAAGGTACAATGGAGATTGGGAATTACATCAAACTTATGATCTCATGAGTGAGATTCCATCAAATCAATCATTGGATATTACTTGAGAAAATGGGTTGGACAAGGAGTACTGGAAGAAGCTATTGCACCTTCATTCAAAGGATTGTAAGTACTTTTACTTGTTCTAATTAATAATCAATGCTTGGCCTGTTTCTTTCAAACCTATGCTTGTTCCATATGAGTTTGTCTATAGTAGAAGGATCTATGATTGAGCCAATCTCAGTAGAGTAGGAAGTCCATTGTATCTTTTTTTGTTTTATAGGACCTATCAGGGAGCTCAGGATCGAAGCTCAGCTAGGACTTTGCAAGGACAAACATCGATAATAAGGTACATATATTTCTCCTTCCCTTTCATTCATTAGCTTGATTAGATATAAAAGGAATTTAGTGTCCATGTTAAGCACTTTTGTGTCTTGGCCTTAGGATTCTAGAGACTAAGAGGGAATCCACTTGTCTGTAGGGGGATTCACCAACAACAGAAATTGGCGACTCCAGTAGGGAGGAGCTCTGATTTTGGTTTCCATTCCCAGATCTTGTTTTGGTCCTTTACCCACTGATTTGATATTCTCCACATTATCATGTTGATTCTTAGATTTGTTTGATTTCATCGTTTTGTTATCATGATCACCCTGCTTGACTAAATTTCCTTGATTTTTTTGAGTTTCTGGGCTTTTTTCTGAGTTTAGTGATCGGTTTGAATATTAGAAGGCATTTCTGAAATTTTTAGCATTGCATTGGATTTGATTGAGAAACACTTGTATGAGGACATTGCATCTTAATTTTGCATAGAGAAAACAAATTTTTCTCTTTCCCTTAAATAGGCCTTCATTGAAAGGAATGATTGCTTATCATTTTCTTGTGCATTTTTGGCAATTGAGTTATCATACCATTAGTTTCATTGTCATACACCCTTTGAATAAAGAACAACCATAAAATCATCGATAATTAAAATTTATCTAGAACATATTTTTTTTTTTTAGGATCTTCGACCAACATCAGACTAGGATTAGCACTTTGGATTAGGCTGTGAGTACATCTCTCCAAAGTTTTCAAAATGAACATTAGCATCCTGAGATAGGGAGAGTCAAATCCAATTGTCATATAGGATTTCTGGGATCTCCCTCTCACACAGCGGTTATGCACGAGGTCACATTCGAGTGAGTTACGAATATTATCCCTCCGTGGTTCAACTATTTGTAGTGGTCGGATTGTATATTGGGGGTCACTTGAAGGTATACCCATGATTATGTGTGGGAGCCTCTCGAGTTGATTTTGGACTTATTATCCTGCCCATACGTTCTGATAGAACTATCGACTGTACCTACCCAGGGGCTGACTGTGAGTTGTTTTTCTTAGTTGCCATAATCCTTAGGTACTTACACGAGGTGACGGTGAAGGGAAGTCTCACCGTACCTGGAACAGACATTGGTCAAACTCACTCGGGTTCCTTGGAGGGTAAATCCACAATTACTGCGTGCAAGCTTGCACCAAGGTGAAAGTTCGTTAAGAAGGTCACCATTGTAAGTATTCCACCATATCCTAGCCTCTTCTTGACTTGGTCACACAACATTGGATTTCTTCACTAACTAGTACGATCATCGAGGGAAGTTTTGTTCACTTGGTTTTGATTCTTAGATTTTATTAGCGTATGCTATTTCTTTTTTTTAGTTTGCCCTAGATTTTTAGCGTGTATTGTTATTCTCCAAAATTCATCCTGTAGACGATAAAGGTATTTTCCAATCATGTAGGATGAAAGGGATTCCTCTAGAAGTCTACCAACCCTTACCTCCTAACCCTCCAGAAGACAACTATCGTGGAGAGGTAGAAAATCAATCTGATGTTGGGAGTGTTGTTGCTCCTACGTTAGACAATTCAGAAGGTGCTTTGGTTATGATTGTGAATCCCATTCCTTGCACTACATCTATGTTGGTAACCCCTCTTGAACCACTTTTTCTTCATTTAGCCTCCCTTGGGAACGTCATAGATGAAGAGGTCCCACAGTTACCTGAGAGAGATTTTACCGAAACATATATGGGATCCACAGAACCAAACTTTGGTGATGAGTATAGGACTCTTATTCGTCCTACCACTTCAGTAGATACAAACCCCACACCTGCTCATTCTATATGGAGGACTTCATCAGGGTGCGATCTCTATGATCATTTTGAATCCTTTTGACAACCCTTACTCCTCATGACCCTCCTATTGAAAGTGGGCCATCTGGTCAAACGATGAATCACCCCATTGATCAGGTCATTAACTCTACTATTGGGCCAGCACAAGTATATCCTAATGCTTAACTGATCACCTCTACTTATTCCCAAGGCACTTTGATCCCTACCCCTGCTTTTACAAACTTTCACTCTACAGCTCCCCATGTTCCACACTATCTTGCTGGGACATCTTTTCACCCGAGAATGTAGGCCCTTGCCAACCAAATACAACCTACTGGAGGAAAACCACCATCTAGCAAAACTGTCCCTCCTGGAAGACCACCATCCTATGGCGGGCCTACCCCTCCTGGGGGACAACTCCCTTTTCATGTTCTTCTCGGAGGACAAGCTTCCTTTTCTAGTCATACCCCGATCGTTAATCCACCCCTGGCAGGGGGCAACCTTCGTCTGCTGGAAACCCTTCACAATCCTGGAGAGTATCTTCTGGAGGCACATTTACCCAACCCCACGTTGGGGGGAACTCATATCATAACCCACAAGGAGGAGTATCAAATCCTTCCTTCTGGAACATCTTATGGACAACCTTATCCGGGTGACATCCCAAACACCACCTGGAGTCCTCAAGGAAAACAACCTTATACTCCCCATGGGCCTAATGTGTATTTGCCTCTGGGATCTACTCCTTACCCTCCTTAAGGGGACAATGTTTATCCTCTTCATGGGCAAGCAAATCACTTGACTTATAATGCTCAAAACCCATTGGGTTATGCAAATGTTTCTCAGTCATCATCGAATCCTGTTTATCCTAGTCAACAACAACCGTATGTAGGAGGACCTATTGGTTACAACTATCCACCTAAACTAGTTTATGGTCCTACTGGTGTTCCTATGCCACACCAGTATCATTCACAAATTAACCGAAAACTACCTTTTGTAACACCCTATTTCCCCCAGTCTGTAAAAATAACTATATTGTCCAAGAACTATGGAAAACACAAAAGATGTGAATGTTTGATTTGATGGACCTTTGTATAGAAGGTCGATGAATGTAAATTATGTTATGATTATGTGTTGCATGACTGCTGGGAGGGGGATGTTCTAAAAGAGACCATGATGGCTAATCAGAGGTGGTGGAAGGGACCTGGAATGGTTGCGCTAACTTCCACCGGGCCAGTACTGTATTGGTTTTTACTTGCTCAAAGATCAAAGCATCTCTCTGACCCTGGAATGGATTTCCTGTCAAATAGGTAGATGGGGAGGCTCCTCAAGAGTTAATGAGGGGATGGGGGTGAACCTCCCATCCGTAACAACTCTAAGACCTGACCACAGATGGGGAAATTCATGTCACACACAATCTTGCAGAGAAAAGGCAAGAGAGGAGAGAACGTGCGACAGAGATTGCGGAAGAGAATTGAGAGGAACTCGAGAAATATAGGGAGTTCTGAAAAAAGGAGAAGGAGAGTAACCTTCATCCTTGACTTCCGTTGAGCTGGAAGTAGGAGACTGAATCTCAAGCATTGTGGTATAGCTCGGGGGTGGCTAGTGGTAAATCCATTTTGGAGTCCCTGAGCCTACGGTTGGGTGGAAACGAGAACCCCTCTTTGCAGTTGCATCACACCTGGTGTTTTTCTGATAAGTGTCCATATCTCATATCTTGAATTGAATATCCTAGACACATGCTCATGTTTGTACACTTATAAGTGAATTCTGTATAGAAGTGTTTGCCTGGTGTTTTGATCGAAAATAATGGATGCATGCTTATACTTATATGACCATAATCGGTTTATGTATAGAATGAATAAGTTCATATTATGAGTCCATTCCCTTGATATTTTTCCCATTTACTTGACTCACACTATGCCTTGGTTTGATTTCCCAAAGGCACCTCTTTCCGGGAAGTTCCCTCGCATTCCAGAGCCAGAGTGAGTTCCTTGAAAGGACTACCGTTTTAGTAAACCTACGAGTTTACTTCACCCCTGTCACAGAGTTCATAGCTAGATAATTTAGGAAGGCCTTTTAGTCAGGTCACCAAGCCTGGGGATAATTACCTAAGAACCCGTTGAAGGATTTTGTGATCTAAGTCTGGAAACCTTGTACAAGAGAGAGTGGTTCCCTCAAGTTTTCGGTGTTTTGGCGTTTCGACACCCGGGTAACCCAAGGGAAATTTCCCTTGTATTCGCCAATCATGAAATCTTGGTATGAGAAATCCTGAATCGGATTAAGCATGAATGGGTTTCAGCATTTCATCACCCGGGAAACCCAAGTGCAAGACCCTTCATCTTCGCCAGTCACGAAGTCCCGGTATGAAAAATCTTGAATCGACTTAAGTGTGAATGGGTTTCAGCGTTTTGGCACCTAGGAAACCCAAGGGAAAGACCCTTCATCTTCGCCAGTCATGAAGTCCCAGTATGCAAAACCTTGAATCAGTTTAAGAGTAAATGGGTTTCGGCGTTTCGGCACCCGAGAAACCCAAGGGCAAGACCCTTTGTTTTTGCAAGTCACGAAATCCCGGTACGCAAAATCTCGACGTGCTCTGTGGATGACCCTAGGTCACCAAACAAGGTCTTGTGGTAGGAAGGAAGAGTCCCGAAAGAATCTGGACTGCCCATTTGTAGGGACGCCTGGCGAAGATCTAATGCCACCGGGGTTCTGAAGATCGGGGAAATAGGAGTGAACACCCCGCCAAAATCCCGAAAGGTAGAATGATGAGATTTAATCCAGGCCGTTGATCAAGTCGACGATCTGGACAATAGACCTGGATGGTACCAGGATTTTGAGTTACGGGTGTTATCAGACAAATCGGTAGGTGCGGACACTAACTGATCTCCCTAGATCCACCTAGATCTAGAACAAAACACACCAGAACATGATGCTTTCATTAAGTTTTAGATATTGAATTTACTAACTAAAGAGGGATGAGTGACATATCGTTTAAATGTCGCTTCCTCTCACCATATCCATCCTAGATCCATTCCAATGCTCATAGAATGATGATCCTACAAAAGAACGCAACCAACCAAAGTGATAGCAATAGCATAAACTCAATATAAACCTATGTATGTGATCAAGGAATCATACAATAAAACACAACAAGCTTTATAGGAAAGAATCATATTACTATATCATATTAAATGTGAAAGAGAGATTACAACCATGGCCTTGATGTCGTAAGGTCCCCTCCAACTGTCCTTCGTTCCCCACACACTTGCACTCCAATAATTTTGAGAGCATAGATCTGATAATATTCACAATCTATCTTGACAAAGGAAAATCTCAAAGCCACTCCAACCAAGCTGATAATTCCAAGCCAACCAAAGCTAACTTTCTCCATGAGAACTCCTCTCCTTTTATAAGTTGAAGAGGATAAGGTGAGGAGGTTAGGATGCTCCCACTAAATCATGAAAGTGAGTAATATCCAAACCATTCGGATGCCACCTCACCATAGAAGTTTCTCCTTCTAGAAGATTCGAGAAAACACTTGTTTTTCCCACATGTAGGCATTCTCGCACCCTACCTATAGAGAAACCTATGAACATCTCGCACCCTAGATATGGTACAACCTGCGAGAATCAGACATTCTCGCACCCTGCCTATATAGCAACCCGCGAACTTCCTTTTTTACAGGGTTTTTACAAGGGAAAATGCAACTTCTTTTCTCAGGAAAAGTTCTTCTTCCTTCTCTCTTCAGGAACTCAGGCCACTGACCCCTTTGAAGGCAACATATAGGTTTACATCATTAACGGTCATAGGGATGAAAAAAATAATGTGTAACAGAGAGCCCCCCAAATTATGAAGTTAGAAGAGAGTGATAGTTGAAATACTTTGTCGAGTGTGTGTAGGGAACAAGAAACAGTCGGTCGGAAGCCTACCAACAAACAAGGAATTACAATACAATAATATATCATCACTGAGGTAGGCATTCCCATACTCAAAATACAAATGAATCAAAGCATAAATGCCGACATGTGAAGATCCATGTCAAGTAAGACAGGTCATGGCCACCAAACATACACTGTGGATCCATGCCAATATGACTCAAATATGAACATAAACACCAAAAATACACCGTGGATCTATGTGTTAAAGACTCAAATTTGAACATAGCTACCAGACATACAATGTGGATCTATGTAATAGTACACTGAATATACTCCAATGCAACCTGAATCCATGAGAAAAGATTCAGGGCCTTCATCTCCACCACTCTATAGTACGAATCTAACCATGTGAATACATGTGTTGAAGTCGAACATGGTAGAAACCACTTGATTACCAGTCATTAGTGTATACCATTAACAAGTGCGAGGGAAATCATCATTAATGTCTATGACTCCCAAGGTACTCTGGTACAATCCAATGAATGTGAATCAATGAGCTGAGGTCGAACACTCGACGAAATCTCTTGATTAGGGGTCGATAATGAAAACCCACTATCGAAAGCGAGGAAACCTTCCATTGAGGCATGCAAGTTCCAAGGTAACAATTAGTTTCTATGTCTAATTCTTGGATAATGAGTTGATGTCGACAGGAAAAGACTCGTCACAGGAGGGCCTTAATGTATCCCACATCAATGACACGAAACAAGTAACAAGATTTGATGTATATCAGAGTAACAAGTGATTCAAGACTGACTCAGGGATGGCCAATGCAATAGAAGGCTTAAGGACTGTAGAAATGGCCGACACAATAGAAGGATTTTCAGGTTGGACATATTTTTGAACGGATTGACGACATGACAAATGTCCTGGAAAATACTGACTCAACAACAGGGACCACAGACCAATTTGTAATCTTATAAAGGAGTATGACCAAGAGACGAGCAGATTTTCCAACCTAGACACAAGGCAAGTGAAAGGGTGTCATGTTCAAAAGTGACTCTTTCATGGAATACAGGTTTAGACACAATTCTTTCCCAATTTTTTCCCCCACCATTTCTGGCGAGTACCTCTTTATTTTTGCGCAAGATTGAAGAGGATAACATATGCTTGTAATGTAAGCTCATCCTTCGGACAAGTCCTTTGGAGTATGTTTAACGAACCCTAGGAAGGAGTGGTTCGGTCCCATTATGGGTCTATTGATGTTTATTTAACGAGTCCAAAGATAGAAAAATCGAAGGTTTTTCATGATTATAGAGTCTGGAAAAACACTTAAAATAGAACTCTCTCAGTTCCTTTTTCGTAAAGTAGTCTGATGAGACCGAAAAAGAGATAAACTATCACTCAACAGATGTTTTATTCAAATAATTTAACGAGCGTGAAAAGAACAAGGTCGCTTGACAATCTTTTCATGTTTAGAGAGTCTGAAAAGAGCTTAAAGGGAACTCCAGGGGGTTCCTTTTTCGTATAACCTTTACAAGTCCGAAAAAGTGATAAAAGTATAATCAGTTACATTCTCATTGATTTATGAGCATGAGCAAGAACAAAGACTAAGATCAGTAACTTATTCGCATGTATTTACGAGAATGAGAAAGAACAAAGACTAAGCTCGAGATTGTTTTCATTTTTACGCAAGCTTTAAAACAAAACAAAACTATGCTTGGGATAGATTTTATTTTTACACAATCTTAAAAACGAAACAAAACTATGCTTGTACCTGGTTTCATTTTTATGCAAGATTGAACTAGAGAAAACTATGCTTGAGGTAAGTGGTTTCATTTTTACACAAGCTTGAACCATAGAAAACTATGCTTGTGACTTCCCAACGCATAACACGGGGATGGTTGGTACTTAGCCCCCAGCTTAAGAAACTAGCAGCTCAACTTCAGCATGAAGTCCATAGGCTGAGGAAAATGCCCCCCAAGCTTCATTTCATCCAACTGCAAAGGAGAATGAAATGAAGTTTCAAATACTAGATGAAGGACTTGACTCAAACAGAGAGGGGGGAAACTATTTCATATTTTAACGAGCTTGACATAGAAGCAAGAACTATGCTCGTAACCTCTGTTTCATTTTTTAACGAGGTTGCCTTAGAGATGCAAAAACTATCCACAGAAGTGGTTTCATTTTTTAACGAGCTTGAAATTAGAAAACTATGCTCAAGTACCTTTGTTTCAATTTTTAAACAGTCGACGGTCCAATCCACACGCAAGGGCAGGGTATCTAGCCCAAAATCAACTCAAAAGGCTTCCACTCATCATTGTGGGTATACCTCTCAAGCGACCCCCATAATACACGCAACCTCTACACCAAGACCAACAAAGAAGGGTGAGTAACTCTGCTAGTCTCAATGTGACCTCGTGATTGACCCTTGTGTTAGAAGGGCTTCCCAGGAAAAAATGTAATAAGTGGATTTAACCGCTCCCTAACTCAAGATTCTATGTTTGTTTGCAACTTTGGAAAGTTATATTTCACACCTATTCCAAATCCCTACAGCTAATCTAATGTAGGTTTTCTACCAGAAAAGATTAAAATGTCTACTCAATTTTTATAAGCGCTTTATTTTATGGCTATTGTTACTCAAAAGGAAAATGGCGTGGACAATATGGTGTTTTGACTGACTCGAAAATTATGAAAAGATATGAAGATGCAATATTTTCATTTCGATGAAAGCTATGCTACGAGAAGGAGAAAACATTTAGCATTCCCATATGCACGATGTCCCAAAATATATTAAACTCATCAATATCAAGATTCTCAAGAAATGAGAAAAAGGTACTGAACACCAATGTTCAAAAGTGACTCTTTCATGGAATACAGGTTTAGACACAATTCTTTCCCAATTTTTCCCCCCACCATTTCTGGCAAGTACCTCTTTATTTTTACACAAGATTGAGGAGGATAACATATGCTTGTAATGTAAGCTCATCCTTCGGACAAGTCCTTTGGAGTATGTTTAACGAACCCTAGGAAGGAGTGGTTCGGTCCCATTACGGGTCTATCGATGTTTGTTTAATGAGTCCAAAGATAGAAAACTCGAAGGTTTTTCATGATTATAGAGTCTGGAAAAACACTTAAAAGAGAACTCTCTCAGTTCCTTTTTCATAAAGTAGTATGATGAGACCGAAAAATAGATAAACTATCGCTCAACAGACATTTTATTCAAACACTTTAACGACCGTGAAAAGAACAAGGTCGCTCGGCAATATTTTCATGTTTAGAGAGTCTGAAAAGAGCTTAAAGGGAACTCCAGGGGGTTCCTTTTTCGTATAACCTTTACAAGTCCGAAAAAGTGATAAAAGTATAATCAGTTACATTCTCATTGATTTATGAGCACGAGAAAGAACAAAGACTAAGCTCGGTAACTTATTCTCATGTATTTACGAGCATGAGAAAGAACAAAGACTAAGCTCGAGATTGTTTTCATTTTTACGCAAGCTTTAAAACAAAACAAAACTATGCTTGGGATAGATTTTATTTTTACACAATCTTAAAAACGAAACAAAACTATGCTTGTACCTGGTTTCATTTTTATGCAAGATTGAACTAGAGAAAACTATGCTTGAGGTAAGTGGTTTCATTTTTACACAAGCTTGAACCATAGAAAACTATGCTTGTGACTTCCCAACGCATAACACGGGGATGGTTGGTACTTAGCCCCCAGCTTAAGAAACTAGCAGCTCAACTTCAGCATGAAGTCCAGAGGCTGAGGAAAATGCCCCCCAAGCTTCGTTTCATCCAACTGCAAAGGAGAATGAAATGAAGCTTCAAATACTAGATGAAGGACTTGACTCAAACAGAGAGGGGGAAAACTATTTCATATTTTAACGAGCTTGACATAGAAGCAAGAACTATGCTCGTAACCTCTGTTTCATTTTTTAACGAGGTTGCCTCAGAGACGCAAAAACTATCCACGGAAGTGGTTTCATTTTTTAACGAGCTTGAAATTAGAAAACTATGCTCAAGTACCTTTGTTTCAATTTTTAATGAGGTTGCTACAAAGATGAAAAAACTATCCTCAAGGTCTTCTTGATCATGGATTCCAAGAGAACAATGCTCCGGAAGGAGACCATGTCAAGGGACAAAACTCGGTCATGGCTTCCAAGAGGTCTTCGCTAGAAGGAAGAAACACACTCTGGAAGGACACCATGTCAAGGGTCGCGATAGGAGTAAAGATATCAGGCTCTAACAACCTTATCAAAGAGATCACCATGTCAACTTCTGGATCTAAGTCATCAGAAGTTGAAGCCATGGGCGACAACGCCACATAATTGATCTGTGGCGAGGGCGATACCGTCTGCATATAAGAACCATTCAGGGAGGTAATCCAGTCAGGGTTGATGAATGAAAGTTGATCAACAGTCACAACTCTTCCATCGTGAGGGAAAGATATCACACGAAAAAGAGTAGACACAATAGCTTTCATGGCATAGACATAATCTTTCCCAAGGAGCAAAGAAAAATCCAAGGGGTCTTGGACGACCATGATGTCAATAAGGATGGTTTTCCCTCCCAGAGTTATAGGAAACTGAGGAAGGGTCCCTAAAGGTTGATTGGTTCTTCTGTTAAAAGCTAACAGATTCTGCGTAACCAGTGCAAGTGGAGGACAACCCAAAGCTTGCCAAGAAATAGAGGACAAAATACTAACAAACGAACCTTCATCTATCAACGTTTGAGGAACGTCCCGACCACAAACCTGTACTATAATCTGGAAAGGAATGTAAGAGGGAAGACGAGGTCCAGTTAGTATACCCCAATCAAAATGAATGGACTCATTACTTGGAGGGGGTCCTACGGGAGAAGGAGGAATATCCCTTGGCACGGGAGATTCTATATCAACGAGAAAAACATGGACAATATCAGATTTACTCTCTAGTGGGAGAGTAGGATCGACCGATGGAGAGATCATATCGACCACTTGGGTTTCATTCTCCAGGGGGAGAATGGGGTCGACAGGTGGAAACGGATCAACCGCTTGGGTTTCACTCTTTGAGGGGAGAGTGGGATTGACCGAGGATGGTATCGGATCAACCACTTTGTCAACTGGTTCAACTAAGGACGTGACCAGATTGACGACATGATCAATCGGATTGACCGGTGAAGGGACCAGAGTGATCATTCCATCAACTACCGGTGGGTTGAGAGAAAGCTTGTGATAAGCGGCTGGAATTTGAGGCTGTGAAACAGTCATGTATTCCAGTAATTTTGAGGGTTCGTCCATATGAGCACAAAGGTGAGTAAGATGACTCCCTTTGCATAACATACACAGGAACTCGACTCTACTTTTCTTCTTCCCAACCATATCATGACTGGTTGACGGGGGGTTGTTAGCATGTTGTTCAGAGGCTAACGACGTGGGTTGGCGAGGATGTGTAGACCATGCTTCTATAACCTTGGATAAACCAGGGTATTCCTTAAGAAGATGGCTACCCTTACAAAGCCTGCAAGGGTACTTGGGCTTACGGGTTGTTTGGGTGATCTTGACATCATTAACACTCCCAACACGATTAACAGTAACTGGTTGTTTTACAACATGTTTGAAAATGGTTGGAGGTTTTGACCCTTGTTTATCTTTCTTCTTCTTAATGTTCCTTTTCTTCTTCATCTTATTCATCGGGTTAGTAGCTTCATAACTTTAACTTAATGAAGAAGATGAAACAGAAGGAGACCTTGCAAGTGAAGAAGGTGAAGAAGATCTTACTGGTGAATATGGTGAAGGATCAACATGAGGTTGATGTTCTTGGGGTGAAGTGCTTACGACCGAAGCACTTATTGCATTCGGGATTACCTAAGTGGAAAACAACCACACTGACAATCCAATTGTGAGACCTGGAAGGCTCAAAGTAGTGATGTGAGGAGGACCAATATTTCCATAAGAAGGAAAAACAAAAGGTTCCCCTAGAGTAGACGTTCCTTCATTGGTCATTTCAGGAAATGACACCATTAAAAATAAAAATCCAATCTAGATTTCACTAGGGAAAATAGACAACACACGCTAAAAATCTAGTAAGAAAGCAAGCAAACAAAACCTTCTCACAATGAACTCACTAGTTGGTGATGAAATCCAACATCGCGGGAACAAAGTAAGAAGGGGATAAGATAGAGCGGGTGGAAAAGTTATGTTGACGACCTGCTTAACGGACTTACACCCTAGTGCAATCTCCCACACATAATCGTGGGTATACCCTCCAAGGAGCCCGAGTGATTTTGGACAACGTCGATTCCAGGTACCGTGAAGACATGCCCCTCCACAATCACCTCGTGTAAATAACCTAGAGAGATAGGCCAATAAGGTTACCAATTACTACAATGATGCCTGGGGAAACAGTCGACAGTCCAATCCACACGCAAGGGCAGGGTATCTAGCCCAAAATCAACTTGAAAGGCTTCCACTCATCATTGTGGGTATACCTCTCAAGCGACCCCCATAATACACGCAACCTCTACACCAAGACCAACAAAGAAGGGTGAGTAACTCTGCTAGTCTCAATGTGACCTCGTGATTGACCCTTGTGTTAGAAGGGCTTCCCAGGAAAAAATGTAATAAGTGGATTTAACCGCTCCCTAACTCAAGATTCTATGTTTGTTTGCAACTTTGGAAAGTTATATTTCACACCTATTCCAAAGCCCTACAACTAATCTAATGTAGGTTTTCTACCAGAAAAGATTAAAATGTCTACTCAATTTTTATAAGCACTTTATTTTATGGCTATTGCTACTCAAAAGGAAAATGGCGTGGACAATATGGTGTTTTGACCGACAAGAAAATTATGAAAAGATATGAAGATGTAATATTTTCATTTCGATGAAAGCTATGCTATGAGAAGGAGAAAACATTTAGCATTCCCATATGCACGATGTCCCAAAATATATTAAACTCATCAATATCAAGATTCTCAAGAAATGAGAAAAAGGTATTGAACACCAATGCACAATTCATGGCCCCCCCGGCCATGAGGGAGAAATTTTTTCATAATTTAAGATCAAAAAATGCCAATAATCATGCAATTTCGCTACTTGAAATGCAAGGATTCCCCCAATCTAATATAAAGCAAGAAATTAAATCTTTTTGTTTCAAAATTTTCACTAAAAGCAATAACGAAATTTCTTAAAACAAAGAAACCCAAAGTAAAAGTTTTCTTTTAAAGCGAACTATTCAAAAGAAATCTGATCTTTCCCCAAACAATTCTAAAGAAAACACATGCTTTGTAATTGAAAGACACTCAAAGAAAGAGACTAATCCTTCAAAACCAAACAAAGCAAAGATGGCTAAAAGCAACTCAAATAATGTCAAGAAGACTGTAAACAGACCAATATAGGGTCCAAAAGTTCAATCCAGTTGATCAAAGCAAAACTGGGTCATCAAAAGATGACAAGACCCAATCCAAAAAAGTTTACAAACAAGTTCACAGCCTAGCAATAGAGTGCAGTGTGAGAATTAGGTATTCTCGCAGGCTAGACATTGGTAGGGTGCGAGAAGTTCACACCTAACTGAACAGTAGGGTGTGAACATCAATGATTCTCGCAGGCCACTAAAGGGTACAGTGCGAGAATGCTTGTAAACAAGCAAAAATTTGAAAAAGGACTAAATTTGAGTGAACTTTCAGATCCAAAGAGTCTAGATGGATCTCCCACAAACTCAGAGACCAGAAAACAAGAAATCAAAGCAAGGGAAACTAGACTAACTAGGAAACAATCTGTTCCCCACTGGAGTCACCAATTTTGTTATCGGACAAATCGGTAGGTGCAGACACTAACTGATCTCCCTAGATACACCTAGATCTAGAACAAAACACACCAGAACATGACACTTTCCTTAAGTTTTAGATATTGAATTTACTAACTAAAGAGGGATGAGTGACATACCATTTAAATGTCCCTTCCTCTCACCATCGCCATCCTAGCTCCATTCCAATGCTCATACAATGATGATCCTGCAAAAGAACGCAACCAACCAAAGTGATAGCAATAGCATAAACTCTATATAAACCTATGTATGTGATCAAGGAATCATACAATAAAACACAACAAGATTTATAGGAAAGAATCATATTACTGTATCATATTAAATGTGAAAGAGAGATTACAACCATGGCCTTGATGTCGTAAGGTCCCTTCCAACTGTCCTTCGTTCCCCACACACTTTCACTCCAAGAATTCTGAGAGCATAGATCTGATAATATTCACAATCTATCTTGACAAAGGAAAATCTCAAAGCCACTCCAACCAAGCTAATAATTCCAAGCCAACCAAAGATAACTTTCTCCATGAGAACTCCTCTCCTTTTATAAGTTGAAGCGGATAAGGTGAGTAGGTTAGGATGATCCCACTAAATCGTGAAAGCGAGTAAGATCCAAACCATTCGGATGCCACCTCACCATATAAGTTTCTCCTTCTAGAAGATTCGAGAAATGCTTGTTTTTCCCACGTGTAGGCATTCTCGCACCCTGCCTATAGAGCAACCTGCGAACATATCGCACCCTAGCTATGGTGCAACATGCGAGAATCATGCATTCTCGCACCCTGCCTATATAGCAACCTGCGAACTTCCTTTTTTACAGGGTTTTTACAAGGGAAAATGCAACTTCTTTTCTTAGGAAAAGTTCTTCTCCCTTCTCTCTTCAAGAACTCAGGTCACTGACCCATCTGAAGGCAACATATAGGTTTACATCATTAATGGTCATAGGGATGACGAAAATAATGTATAACACTGGGGATTTGAAAGGGAAAGGAGAAACGCTTGCATCACTATTTCCCGAATCGCGAAACCCCAAAAGAATTTAGATGACCAACACCAGGCCATAGGACTGGTCGTATGAAAAGTGACCCAAAGGAGGAGCTAAGGATCTGTTAGACCCTTTCGGGTTTCAGCATTTTGAAAGACAAAGAGTAGGGGAACGCTTGCATCACGATTCCCCGAATCGCAAAAGACGGAAGAACCTTTTTGGTAAGGCCTGTGGTCATAGCCAATAATCACATGGGGGAGGATAAGGGAAGGGAAGGTCTGCGCTAGGCCCCATATTAATTCGGGGATTATGTTCCTTGAAGAAAAGACGTTAAGAAAAAAGAAAGAAAATCTTAGTTGCCATAGTGGGTGTGTGACAAATTGGTATCAGAGCATGGTTACAACACTTGGCCTTTTTGGGCTCATGAACGAGTTGCACAAAATCTCCATTGGAAGTACTCTTAAAAGAAGTAACCTTCTACCTTAACCCCCTTTATCAAAATCCAAAGTTAAGAATGGAAATTTCATATTGTGTGTATGCATTTGAAAAAAAAATATGAATTATGCGTTGATTGTGAATGATTATAATGTTGACTATCAACAAGTGTTTTTCCTGCACAACAAGAGGATGATCAACCGTGGGAAACTACAGATGCATAGAATAGTGATGCACCACAAAGTGGGGGATGGATCCCACAATAGAGACGAAGAGTCTGACGAAAGGAGAGCAGGAGAGACCCCTCCAGATCTAGCTGAGACTGTGAGAAGCCTCATGGTCGAACTACAGAGCTGCAAGGAGGACAATGAGAGGTTGATAAAAGAGAAAGAGAAGCAAACGAAAATTAATGAAGTTTTTCTATAGAGCTTATCTGACATACAAAGACAATTGTAGCATGGAATTGACACCAGTCATGAGGACTAATGACAGACAAAGAGAAGTTGAAGCCCACCTAGGATAAAGAAACATGGTCCTTTAAGTGGCCACAATGGGAGGAGTACCTCGAGAAAGGTTCACCCCAGAGATAAGGGACAAGCATCGGACGATTCCTCTGGAAAGGAAACTAGCGACTCAGAGGGATCTTCTAGTAGCAGAACTAGTTCTTATTCCCGAAGAAAACAAAAGAAGCAAAATCATTCCAAAAATCATAATCTCGAATAATTCAAGAAGGCCAAACCACCCTCTTTCGACAGTGAAATAAAGAAGGGAGAGGAAGCAGAGGCCTAACTTCTTGGACTAAAGAAGTATTTCAGAGTTCATGACTTCTCGAAAAATTTGAAGGCCCGAGTAGCCACTTTCAACCTGAATGGTAAGGCTTCCATTTGGTGGGAAGACCTTAAGAATGTAAAAGGGATTCACAAAGAAGACCTATCTTGGGAACGATTTGAGAAATAATTTAGGAAGAAGTATCTATCGGAAAAGTATTTCGATGAAAAGACTAAAGAATTCTATGAACTCAAGATGGGGCAACGCACCATAGAGGAATATGTCACCAGATTCCTCTAAATGTTGAGGTACATACCCTATATAAAAGCAGAAAAGGAAAAGGTGCAACGATTCATCATTGGACTACCTAAGGACTATCAAAACAGGATTGAGTTCGACGAGCCAAATACCCAAGAAGATACTATCTGAAAGGAAAAATATTTTTATGAATAGCTTGGGCATCGGAAAAAACCTCGTGAAGGCTGGAAGCAGAAGAATAGTTTTGGATTCCGGAAAAAGGGGTTTAAATCCCCAAGATTTAAAAACTATAAAAAGGACTCAAGGATGAGCTTCCCAACCCAAAGTGTACACCAACAGAATTTCCCCTCCTAGAGTGGAAATAAAACTTTTGAATCTACCCTAGGAAAGATTGATAACCTGAAGAAATAACTCTTGAAATGTTGGGGTTGTGGAGAATAACAACTACTGAGGGACTGCCCGCACCGATAACAAAACAGTTGGAGAATTTACAACATTCAAGAAGCTACCACCGTCAATGATGTGGCTAGGAGTATGCCGTAAATTTATGAAGCCGTGGATAATAAACAAGATGACCACCAAGCTTCAGTGATGGAGATGGAAGGTATGATCACCAACCATCTAGTGTCTATTCTAATTGACCCTGGTTCAAATTTGAGTTATATAGCCCCTAAGGCTGTTGATAAGTGTAAATTATAGCCACATAAACACGCCAATCCATGGTTGGTACTGTTAGCCACTAACACCAAAAGAAAGGTAGCGGAGGTCATACCAGCTTGCCAATTCACTATGGGTGAATTCCCCACCCAAGCAACCCTTAACGTATTACCCCTAGGGATCATATGACCTATTGATTGGTATGGACTGGCTAGCCACATATAAAGCCAGACTGGACTGTTACCATAAAACCTTAGAATGTGTAAGTGAGGAAGGAAAAAGGATAACCCTTCAAGGGATCCAAAAACCTATCTCGGTGAGACAAATATCAACCCTTCAAATGAGAAAGTATTGCAGAAAGGGATGTCGACTATATGCGATACAGGTGTTGGAATCAGTTGAAGATGAAAAAACAAGCCTTGAATACCACCCCACACTAAGAGAATATAAGGATGTATTTCTGGAAGAGGTACCAGGTTTACCTCCGAGAAGGGACATTGACTTCTTGATAGAACTTGCACCAGGAGCGATGCCAATGTCTAGTACACCCTACAGGATGAGCACACCTGAGCTAGTTGAGCTTAAATTACAACTAAGAGAAATGATGGATAGAGGCTATATACAGCCCAGCATGTCTCCATGGGGAACACCAGTCTTGTTTGTCAAAAAGAAAGATGGTACCCTTCAACTATGCATAGATTATAGACAACTCAATAAGGTAACCCTAAAGAACAAGTACCCCTTACCCAAGATCGATGACCTGTTCGATCAATTGGGAGGTGCTTCCATCTTCTCAAAGATTGACTTGAGATTTGGATACCATCAAGTCTGAATCAAGGGTGAAGACATCCACAAAATTGCCTTCAGGATGAGATATGGTCACTATGAGTTTGTAGTAGTACCATTTGGATTGACCAATGCCCCTGCCACTTTTATGTGCTTGATGAATAATGTGCTCAGCAAATTCCTAGACAAATTTGTACTGGTTTTTATTGATGATATATTAATTTACTCCAAGAATAGAGAGGAACATGAGGAACATTTTAGACTTGTGCTTCAAGTACTAAGAGAACATCAACTCTATGCCAAATTTAGCAAGTGTGGCTTTTTCCAGAAGCAAATATATTACTTGGGCCATGTCATATCTGAAAAGGGAGTAGCAGTAGATCCTGACAAGATCATGTCTATAATGGAATGGCCTACCCCAAAGGATGTTTCAGATATATGATCCTTCATGGGCTTAGCAAGATACTATAGGAGATTTATAAAAGGATTCTCCAAGATTGGTTGTCCAATCACTGCCCTCCAGAGGAAGGGAGATAAATTCACGTGGACACAAGAATTTGAAGAAATATTTCAATCCCTGAAACACCTTCTGACCCATGCACCCATGATGAAGATCATTGATCCCGAAAATGACTTCCTCATGTGCACAGATGCCTATAAGGAAGGGCTTGGAGGGGTCCTTATGCAAGGAGGAAGTGTAGTCTGCTATGAGTCACAAAAATTGAATGAGCACGAAGTCAACTATGTGACTCATGATATAGAGCTAGCCTCCATAGTGCACGCCTTAAAAATGTGGAGACATTACCTCCTGGGAAGGAAATTTGTACTTATGACAGACCATTGTGGATTGCGATATCTGTTTGACCAACCAAATCTCAATGCCAGACAAGCTAGGTGGATGGCCCTCCTTAGTGAGTTTGATTTTGAAATCAAACATGTTAAAGGAAAGGAAAATAAGGTGGTTGATGCCCTTAGCAGAAGTATGAAAACAATTCACCTAGCAGTGGTGAGCACCTGCGAGACGAATGTCAAAGAAAGAGTTAGGAATGCACAAGAAACAGACACATTCTTCCAGACTGTGACCTCGTACTTGGAGAAAGAACCCACAGGAATAAAATATGAATGCTACTAGTTGATAGATGGAGTTTTGCTAACTTATAGAAACAAATTGTATATTCCAGATTGTGACGACTTGAAGAGGTTCATAATGGATGAACTGCATAAAATACCATAAACTGGTCACCCGGGATATCAGAAGATGATCACGGCCACTAGGAAATAGTTTTATTGGCCTGGGTTAAAGAAATACATAGCTAACTATTTATCTAAGTGCCTAGAATTCCAACAGGTTAAAGCAAAACACTGGCACCCAGCAGGATTATTACAACCTCTACCAATCCTGGAATGGAAGTGGGAGACCATTTCCATGGACTTCATCACCGGATTACCAACATCGACCAAACAAAATGACACCATCATGGTAGTGGTGGATAAATTGATCAATTCCACCCATTTTATCCCCATTAAACCGACTTGCAAGGAAATAGATATCACCAACATATTCATGAAGGAGATATTCAGACTACATGGTATGCCTAAAGAGATCGTGTCTGACAGAGACACGAAATTTACTTCCAACTTTTGGAAATCCTTGATGGTTGGTCTGGAGACCAAATTACTATTTAGCACAGCCTAT